>CM051260.1:59382156-59467572 GCA_027921565.1 Artemia sinica | reverse complement strand
CCATTGAAGCCAGTGTGACATTGACATGATGGAGGACCCGGAATGGACAGATAGATTTATGCGTGAGCATTTAGGGGGTGTTACTAGTGCATCTGAACCGGGTCCTCATAAAGAAATCCCATCACAGGACAATACAGGCTGGCTCGATCAGCTGTCCCCAAACACCTTGGAATACGTGCTAACAGGCCTAGGGGACTTCATGCCATCTCCATCCATTGCAATTGAACAGACTGGGGGTGGTGCTATTGACAATTCTATGTCACCCTCCACCATTCCGCTTAATGATATACCTAGTGCTAGTAATAGTAGTAGTAGTAATACAGCAACAACAACACAAGTATCCCCTCTTCCAGATTTTTTTCTTTCCAACTCTGCCTTGCACCACACAAAGGTCTACAGCGCCAAATTCGGTGATCCCTTCAACTCTCTAGTATCGGGGGATATAATAACAGATCCCTCGGCTATTACACATTTATATACTAATAAAATTCAAGCCATTCTTGAACAACAGATGGGAGTGTGGGGGTGGGGGTCAGTTTAAAAGCATCAATAGCACTAATAATATTTTTTTAAATGAAAATGCAAGCGAGCTGAATTCAAAATACTTGCACACAGAGATGTTGGCAATTCGCCCGCATTTATCAAATTACGGGGAGGTTTTCTAAATTGGGCTAATAGTATTCAAAGTAAGTGGGAAAATTATAACGAGGGGGATAGTGGATCGGTGGTTTTATTTATTGAAAGTTTAAATGTTAATATTTGTAGATTTAAAAAGGATTTTATTGTAAGAGGTGGTGGGGAGAGGGCTATAGTTTTAAAATATCGTTCAGATTTAGAGGGATGTAGGGGGATACAACGAATCTGTTTCGATACGAGGCTATAGTGTTTCAATTATGCATTTTTAGTTGCAGCATACAGAACTCTTCAAATAGATGCATCTAAGAAAAAGTTGGATGAAATGGCAGTTAATGGTAGGGAGGGTTCAAAGTTCCCCAAAGTAGATTTTAATTTTTTAAAGGGTCAATTTCCCGTGACACTAAAAGGAATAGATATTTTCGAGCGGGCTAATGCACATTTAAAGATTGGTGTAACGTTGTTACAGCATGAAACAGAATTTGAGGAGGGTCACCGTTCCGATAAGAAGGGCGTATTATTTCCAGTGCGGGCTCCTTCAATTGAATCAGTAGAACATTTGGGTGTGGCTTCTATACACTCCACCCACAGACCCCGATTCAATTGGTCATTTTACTCCAACTACGGATATTAGTAGGGCTCTAAGTGAGGGTAGAAAGGGGAAAGGTGTGTGTTATTACTGTCCAACATGCCTCTCAAGATTTCGCTCTGATTTAAAGTTAAAGCATCACATGAAACACTGTAAACGTCATGGATACCAGGCTGTGGAGACGGTAAGCGGAAATAGAGCGATCTTTACGTTTTAAAAATTTCCAAAACACGCTCCTGCAGAGCAATAAGATCGCTTTAGACTGCGAAGCGAAACTGACATACGTGTGCGATCCGTCAAATTCAAATCGTGTTAAAATACATGAAGCCATAGGCGTCTCTTACGCTCAAGCGTAACGAGATTCCAATAATACCAAGCAAGTGCTGGATGTAGTTGAGATGTTGGGTGACGGTGAAGACTGCATGCACTCGGCATTGGTCAGTCTAATCAAAACAGCGAACGGTGCAATTTCGCGCCTTCGTTACACAAACTATCCTATGCTCCTATCACCAGATGACATAACGGCCATTAAAAATCGTAAAATGTGTTGGGTTTGCAAGGGAGAATTTGATGATGGTGTTGGGAATGGAGGGAGGAGGAAGGTGATCGACCATGATCATTTGTGGCAGGAAATTACATCGGGAAGGAGTAACTTTAGGGGGGTAGCGCATCAGTCATGCAATTTAAACGACAGACAACAATATTTCGTACCTGTTTTTATACACAATTCCAATTACGACTTAAATTTTGATCTACCGGCGTTGGCCCGCATTGCCAAGGGTGGAGTTGTAGATGACCCATGGATAGATGGTTCTTTTTCATATAATATCATACCCAAATCATCAGAGAAGCTATTGCTGCTAGAATTCATGTGGAAAACAGTTGACAAGGGTAACACGTGCCTGAATAAAATCCGTTTTTTAGACTCTTTCAGCTTCTTCCCCGAATCTTTAAGTCAATTGATTCAGGTACAGAAAAGTGACAATTTTGATAGCTTCCCCCTCCTCAAACAGCGCTTCCCCGATGATGAAATGTATGATTTATTAACGTTTAAGGGTATATAGCCATATGGTTATTACAACTCTTGCCCAAGGCTAGATGAGGTGTCACTACCGCCCATTGAAGCCTTTTACAATTCTCTTACTGAGAGTGAGTGCACCACTAGCGACTACGAATTTGCTAAGAGGGTTTGGGTAAAGGGTGGATGTAAAAATGGCTGGGATTATTGTAAAACTATACTTGGCCAGTGACGTACTCACTCTTCTGGACATTGTGTGCAAAAATACGGATAAAATCTATGAGGAATTTGGGTTGGATTTAGGTTATTATTTTTCCACTCCTCAAGAAATAGGTCTGATCACCGATGTGGATCAGCATCTGTTTGTAGAGAGATCAATGAGGGGTGGGTATGTTTTTCACGGGGATCGTATCACGAAAAACTGATCCGACCAGACAGCACACCGATGAAAAGTCGGCCGCAGTTTTTTGAATATGATCTCTCTTTACCCATCGTCAATGTCTCACTACTCTTTGCCGTGTGGCAATTGTAAATGGCTTGACAATCCGTGTGCTTCGAATTTCCCCGACATTGCTAGTGTTGAGGAGAATGGGGCACAGGGATGGTTTTTTTTTTAAATTGACGGTGAAATACCCACTGAAATCCATGACTCGGTAAAAGACTTTGTTTTTTTCCGTGCATGAATAGACCGGTGGGTAGGGACTCTCTGAGCCCCTACAATTTATCTCTAGTAGAGTATGGGAGTATGCACTGGGTACCTTCAAAACAAAAACTAATTGCCGACCTCAACCCGAAACAGAATATCGTTGTTCATCACGTGCTATTGAAATGGATGGTGTCCAATGGTTTCAAGGTCACAAAGATTCATAGAGCCCTCCAATTTGATCAAAAGCCTTACATGAAAAGGTTTATTGACACCTTTGTCAGTAAGCGTTCACAAGCGAAAACGTAAAGTTGAAAAAGAAGTCTATAAACTCATTTTGAACTTAGCTTTCGGTAAAATCTGCGAGAGCGTACGAAACAGAAGTCGATTTGACATTGTAACCAACCCCAAAGATTGTGCTCGAATCATTGCGGATCCAAACTTCACATCGTTCACAATCATAGACTCTGATATGGTGCTCCTACACCGCAAGAAAAGAAACATTGTTTTAAATAAAAATATTGCAGGTGGGAGTGCAATAACTGAAATATCCAAGAAACTCATGTTGTCATTTTATTATAATGTATGCAAGGTACAGTGGCCGATTGAGGGACAAGTTCAAGTGTATTACGGGGACACTGATTCACTCCTGTTAAAAGTCAAAACTGAAAATCTATTGAATGATTTGGAAAATGGCGAGTAAATTAGCTCACGAATGGACTACACTAATTGGGACGAATCCCTCTACCCAGAGCTAGTGAAACGCCAGGCCCCAAATCAATTGTTAATGCTAAAATCTGAAACGGGTAGCGATCTGATATCCAGTGGTGTGTTTCCTGATTAGAAGGTATACTGTGTGGAAACGCACAACAAGGATATCAAACAAGTTTGCAAGGGGGTACCTACACACTTTGTAAAAAATAATTTCGACATAGAAACTGTGTGGAACGTAGTTTAGTCCCAGGAGCGAAAGTCATGGCGATTCGCTCTTTACAATTTAAAAACTACACAGTTAGAGTTGAGAAAAAGGCCATGTCGGCCATATCGGACAAAGTCTATGTACTTGAGGATGGTGTGAAGGTACTACCACACGGTCATTATTTAATTTCAGACCGAGTTGAATGTGTAGAGTACAGAAAAAAAACTAGAAAAATTAACTTAAATTCATTTAAAAAAAGTATAAATTGGGTGGGAGGGTTTTTTGGGTAATGGGGGTGTTTTTTTCAATTCTTTTTTTCTCTATATCATAAATAATTTTCAATGTGTGTGTGTGTGCAAGGCAGAGCAATTTCCACTATTTAATGCCAGCCCGACCCAGGCCCGCCACAGCGGGCCCCACTTCCCGGCCCGCCACAGCGGGCCCCGCGGCCGCCGCAGCGACCGCCCCCGGGGGGGGGATCCCAAAATTTAAAATGCTGTAAATAAAACTGATATTATTTCAAGTGCATTATTCTAATAAATGTTTTATTTTTTCTATAAATAAATAAACAGAAAAAAAGTGTATTTATTTAAGTGTTTTTTTTTTCTAGTGCCTATGTAAATGTTGCTACTTTTTATTATAAATAAATTTAAAAAAAAAAAGTGTATTTTTTTCATGTTTAATGTGCTTTCAATGTAGTATTTTTTTAAGTGTTGTTACTTTTTTACGTTTAATAAAAGAAAATATGATTCTTTATTCGTCTTCTTCTCATTATTATTCTTGAACGGAGTAGTAATAGGGAAATTATTTAGTCATTAGACAGCCATAGTCTACAGTTAGTTGTCTAGGTGAACTATTGAAGGGAACATGTATCAACTTAAAACACCATTCAGATCGTTTTTCTGTGTGGGCCGTCAATGTCGGGCAAAACAACACTCTTAACTAAAATAATTAAAAAATTGCGATAAAATGTTTGTGGAAAAGCCGAAAAAAATCTACTACTGTTATAGTATTTGGCAGGAGTCATACGATAAAAATAAAAGCAATTGCCACTACGGGACTGGTGCAGATACAATTCATACAGGGACTTGATGTTTTCAGCATTATTGAACCAAACTCTTGGCTGATTATTGACGATCTGGCTGAATCTATTGAACAATGGTCCCAGGAAATGCTACAACTGTTCACTGTTCGCTCACATCATCAACAGATTTCCGTTACTCTGGTTTTCTACACAATCTCTTTCATCAGAGCAAATGTACGCGAACACTTGCATTGAACTGCACCTACTATATCATCTACAGAGTTGTTTGTGATTCTAGCTCGCTAATAACTCTCAATAAACAAATCCATCCAGGCGCCCCTAAATTTCTGCTCTCAGCATACAATCAGGCAACTAATAAACCCTACGGCTGTATCCTATTTGATCTTAATCAAAATACACCTGAGGATCTGCGTGTAGTCACAGATATTTTCGACAATGAAATTACAGTATATCTCCCCGTGAACACTAAAAAGACCTATTAGTTGCTATCGTGACACTGAAGAGAAACTACATGAAAATAGACATCTGTTTTCAGTTCTAAGCACTTCAAAAACCTCGCTTAGGAAAGTCATACTCAAACATGGTATTGACAATGATTTCATTAATCTAATATCTGAACTTTGTTTAAATTTGACCGAGGGTAATGTTCAACTGCCAGAAGTAGTTAAGCAAAAGGCAAAGCAGCATCGTTCCATTGTACGTACATTGGCCTCTAAAAACAAAGGAAAGAATTTTAAAAAGAAACGACTTCTTCAGGTGGGCGGTAGCTTTTTTCACACTTTTACTGCCAATAATTGCAGGACTTGTAAACAGTTTTCTCTACAGAGAATGGCAAAACCCTATAAATTGACTCCAATAGAACTCGCTCTCTCACCCGTGGAACACTTTGAGAACAATCTGAGTAAATTCCTTGACAACGAGAATATTGAGGATGATAAAAAACTGCTTTTCTTCAAGATGCACTTCGCCGTTCGCCGAGTGGACAAAAAATAAGCCCTATCGGACGAAGCCCAATGGTATATATATCACAAAAAAATCATCTCCTCAGGATTCTGCTGCTGGAACACAATTAAAGAAGGAGGAATTGGATTCAATTGTATTGAAAATTGGAAATCTAATGCCTCACTCATATCGTGAACAAAGTAAACGACTCCTAACCTATCTCATGGAAAGTGGTCAAGATCATATTCAAGTTGTGAGCAATGGGAAAGAGATTATAATTCAGGGCAAGAGCTATAATCTACTTGATTTAATCTATGATATAGTTTACAAATCGCAAATGACTATTATCATTTGACGCTCATCTATACAACTTTCTAAATACATTAAACTTCCCCAAAAGTCTTATTAGCAATAGACAAATTCTAAAAAAATTAAATGAACATGCAACATCATCATCATCAACAACACCATTAAAACATGAAGAAGAAGAAGAAGAAGATTTTAAATCAATCTTGGAAAATACTAGCACACCTAGTGGAAACTTGACAATGATGGGGAGGAAAAAGCGAAAACGTATCATGTCACCATCACCATCCACAACTAGTATACAAAAGGGTAGCGGGCGTTACACAACGTGTTTAAGTTCAAAATGGTTGAAGTTCTGAAAGGTGTTTTATGAAAATATTGGTGAGGTGGGGAGTTTAAGTTCACCCACCACTCTTTCCAAAGTCACTGGTGTTCACACTAAAAGTGTACAAGACTATCTACAAAATGAATCAAGTTACACTCTGCATAGAAAGCATAGACTTCGTGCTAATAATTATCGAAAAACTAAAGCCTTTTTCCCATTGCATATAATGCAAGCAGACCCCCTGACTCTAGATGAGATTCAACGACGTCACAATACACCGTACAAGTACATTCTACTTGCAATCAGTGTTTATAGTCGTTATTCATATGCAATTCCATTGCGATCAAAGAGAGGTGTTGAAGTTGCTCAGGCCATTGAAAGTATTCTCGAACAGGATTCATATAAAAAAATTCAAACGGTTCGTGATAGTGAATTTCTTATTCCCCATGTTGCAAAAGTACTAGCGAAATAGAATACACTGCTCTATCATAGTCATAGTCCTATAAGGCTGCATTGGCCGAACGATTGATAAGAACTATTCGGCTTTTTATTTCAAGATATTGTACATTGAAAAATACACCGGCTTTTATTCATGATTTAGTTAAAATCATGTTGATTTATAATCAATGACCTCATCGATCATTGTCCAAACTCAACCCCAACGGAAGTTCATATTATTCTGATCATGATACAATTGACACCTTTATTAAACAATACTCCAATGAAACGATTGTCAAGAAGAAAAATAAATTCAATGTTGGTGATATACTGTTCGAATTAATAGAACAACTAATATTTTTTGAAAAGGGGAATTACTTGTGGTCCACAGAACTTTTTAAAGTGGCAAAATCCTAGACACTAAACCCATAACTTATCGTTTGCGCGATACCAAAGATGAAGAGATTCTCGGCGGATTTTATGACTATGAACTACAAAAAGTTAACAATAATAGTGAAAATCTATCAAATTGAAAAGATATTAAGGACTCGTACTCGCAGGGGTAAGAAACAGTTACTTGTTCGGTGGCTAGGATACAACTCTGATTTGATTCTTGGATCGGTGTTGAAGATATTGACAATGCTCAATGATTTCTATGTAACTTTTATGTCCAATGTTTCCGATCCTCTCTACAACGACTTGAATACGACAAGTGATTTTTGGACAAAACTCTCCCCCGCCATCAAATTTGACGGGTGCGTATGAAGTGGCTCTTGTCGACTGTATTCTCAAAAATACCTATGACATTCCTGAGAAAGGATCGTGTGTATGATATAAAATTTATACCAGTCGATTGTACACTCTTTGTCGACTATGAATGGGTTGAAGCACTTAAATCTAGCGAATATCCACATGCCAAATTGAAATATATTGAATACGATAATATGACAGATTTGTGTCGTACAATCAATAGAAAAATCTCATATCGTAGGAATGGTAAATTCCATTTTAATTATTCATTGTAACACGATAGGATTTACATTACCTCACCTGTTGACACTGAAATAATTATTCTTAATGGTAATCTGAGAGACGTTCTTGGCTTTAAACAGAATATGATCAATGGGGAAAATGCTGGCACCGTTTTACGGGATGGATCAAGTTATTTTTGCTGATTATCCACCTGGTTTCGCCTCGGACTCTTGCATATTTCTCTATGCATCCTTTGTGGAAACATCGAGAGTCGGTAATTCAAATGTTCCCCTCCTACGTGTTCTTGAACGAAAAACATCTCATGAACTTGTTCATCACTATAATATAAAGCATCTTCAGTATGTTCCTGTAAATACTTCGTATTTGGAACTCTATCAGTTAACACTAATAAGTGAATTAGGTGATCCTCTAGCAATAACAATAGGCTTAGCAGTGATTACATGTCATTTTCGACCCATTGTCGGCGACAGCACAATCACCTAAAATGAACAATAGGAGAATTCCATTTGTCTGTCCCGATATCGATTGTTATGTTGATGATTTGAGTCCACGTCAAATAGGCAATGGATTGGACTACTACAAGAGACGTACTACAATGTCTGGCTATGGTCTTGGTAGCTGGTTTGCTAGGCTTTTTCGTTCTGCACTACCCCTTGCAGAAAATATCTTGTACCTGCTGCATCAAATTTTGCTGCCTAAACACTACAGAACTGGGGTCGGGCAGGAATTTCAAGGAGAGTGTTAAGGAAAATATTAGATCTTCAGCAAGAGCCGTTGGTGAGCAACTAAAATCTCGACAAAATGGGGAGGGATTGAAAAGGATGCGTGTGCGTCATTCACTCATCAGTCTCCACCCAGGCGGGAAGCGAAGGACATCAACAAGGACTTTGAGGAATAAAACAAGGAAGACCAATAAGCAGCAGAAGAAGAGAAAAGAAAAAGATTGTTAGATCAAAGAAGGACTTCTTCTCTTAAGATGACTTATCTCCCCCACAAGGAATCATATCCATCAATTAGTTCCTCATTGAATCTATTCAATGCTGAAAATGTTAATGTCAGTGTCAAGTATGGCTACTATCAACAATTTCATCCCCAACAACCCCTCTCGGAAAATATACACTTTCAAATATTTTCCAATTAAGACTATTTCATTGATTTGTCATCAACATTTATTGATTTAAATGTTGTGGTGAAGAAAAAGTCAGATAATACAACTCCAAATGCTGGAGATGGTCTCTCCTATGAAAACTGTATTCTGCACAATCTGTTCAAACAAATTAATGTATTTATTAATGGAACATTGGTGAGTACTAGCAATAATTTATCCAACTATGCAAGCTACAAACAATTTATTATGATGACACTAAAAGCATACAAGGAGTTGAGAGGACAATCATTGGGCTATGAATATCGATCAGGGTGTTGATACTGATGGCGAGTTGACTACTGCAGTCAGTGACCCAGGAGTATCATCTGGTTGGAAATTAAATCATGAGATATTCAATATATCCCAATGGCTACCCCCCCCAATATAAAGATTGACATAAAGTTACAGCTGGCCCCATCGAATTTCATTTTTGAGAAAAACACTTCCTGCAGCGCCCGATGCAAATGTCATTATCACATCGGCAATTCTCCACGTCCGAAAACAACAGGTTATGAGCTCTGTTGCATTGGCAGTGGAAAAGCTAAGAGCCAATGGCAACAACATTAAACTTCTTGTCCCCATACGATCACCAATCAACGTCGCATTGCCACCGGCTCTCGTAGCTATAGCGATTCATCATTTATCAATGGAGAAATCCCATCAAAATTGGCCTTGGCCTTTGTGAAGAGTGGCAGTGCCGCTGGATCCTGGACTGAATCCCCCATGATTTTAATTTTTCTGGTCTATCTAGCCTTGAGTGTAAAGTGAATGATATTCCACTGTACACTCTATCTTTTGACAAAAAATCCAATAGAACTCTGTACGAGTTGACCATGCAATCCCTAGATCATGACTCTCAATTATTTGAAAATGGAATAACCGATTCAATGTTTTCAAAAAAATCATGGGGTAATTGTTTTGGACTTGTCGGGGACTCAGGATATGAGCATAGTACGAACAGGTAATGTACGTTTAGAGTGCACATTTGCCGATGCTTTGACTGAGAGTATCACGCTAATATCATTGAGTCAATTTGAAACCTATTGGGAAATCACACCCGACGGCAGTGTTCTACTAGACCTAGCACCATGAACACAAAACAAATAATCAACGTATTTAGTATGGATCCATACATGTCCCAGTACAAGTCTATTGTATACCTTCGGACTTCATTGAAAAAATTCCAAGTGTTAACAATACCTTAATCATTGTTAATAGCAGTCCATCGACTTTGAAGACCGGCCATTGGCTATGCATCTTTCAAACAGCGAAGAATATTGGATTTTTTGATCCTCTTGGCCTATCGTATAAAATTCTACACTCCATACATCAGCAACTTTATTGACATTAGTGGGAAAACCATTATTCAAAATCAACGAGAGTACAGGATTTAACGACTAAGACATGTGGCTTTCATGCACTACTCTTTTTCATGTTCAGATGTCGTGGCTACACCTACAAGCAGTTTCTTGACATCTACGTTGACTTACCTCGATTGAACGACTTTCTCGTGGAAAATATACTTACAAGCGTATTTAATATTGATTTTAGTGCCCTACGAATAAAATGTTCTAAAAATGTATGTGAAATTGTTTATTAATAAATGATAAAAATTTATATACATGATAAAACGACTTTCCTACTCTTTAGATTTGATCTTCTACTAGGTATAGGTATTTGTCGACAACAACTAGAGCAGGTAGATTATCTGAATTCACAGTATACTGATCCTGATGTACTGCAATGTCAGGGTCACATTTTCTACAGTAGAGTGTAACTTCACTCTTGTCATATCTCTTTGTATAGTCAATGATACTATTCTCATTCATTCTATAGAATTCACATGTTTCAATTTGCTTATTTGAAGCAATTTCACAAACAGTGTCCTCAAGTGTCGAATCACATTCCGTCACAGCCAAATAAAATTCAGTGGGCTTATAATCATAACACCCATTGTCTTCACAACGATGACATAGAAACCATATCCTTTTGTTGTTCCAACAGTTGAATCGCTGACCCAGCTCCTCCTCCCAGAACAATCTGAAACCACGACGATACCACTCTCGTAGCATTAAACTAAAATCACGCTTAGGATTCTTTCCAATCATACCGGGATATGTATTCTCCAACTGATTATATTTACCATAGTGACAATTGGAGCATAGGTGCCCTCTAGGATGAGAGTCATACACCTCTTCAAGACAGGAATTACAATCTTTAATTTGTACAGCATATCCTCTATGCAATTTACACGGGTTGCATAATCTACACTTTTCATCATACTCATCAATCATTGTGCAATTATCACATGATGACCGACTGCCCAGTGTGTACATACATAGCGGACATGTATGGAACATTTTTTTCATGTGTTGACACTCTCACTGCCACAATGAAACTGAGCTAGCAACAACAAAAAATTGTCTGAGATAGAGAGAGAGAGAGGAGTAAATCATCCTTGAACACCATCTTTCTCATGAGAAAAAAGTCCTAAATTTCTAAACTAATGTTTAAAAGCACATCCACAATATCATTTTGCCGTGTCGTGATCAATATATCAATAAATTGTGTAAATGCGTTTGGACCACGATGTAGAAGCTTCATACAATAGTCTAATGATGGAGAATCAGTTTTCATTATATCGACAAGCATTCCCCGAGAAAATACCTTCCTTTGAATAGACAGCTCTAGAAAATCGTCATCTAGAATCAAACGTTTTTTTTTCCATAAGCACTAGATTCCTCATGATTCGCTCTTTCTCAAATCTATCCATTTTTTAGAGTCCTAACACTCTCACAACCAACTACAGACTAACCAGAATTTTTTTTCTACTCTAAAAAAATATACGCTAGTCTACTATAGAAAGAAAAATAACTTTGATTTAGAAAAAATTTTATTGAGCATAATTACAACAATAATATTCACTGATGCATTTTATTCTCATCAATATATTTCGATCGGACATCTAATGCTGACCGAAGTTTATCTATATGGACAATATTCACTTTTCCAGCAAAACATAGTTGTTCCTCCTGCTTAAATTTGCTTAATGATATCACGTATCTAGCATACATATCATCCCATTCAAGGCATAGTCTACAGCCACCGGTTATTTCCACAGCCACATTTGGTACTCGTATATCATTACTGCTACCGGCTCCATCATTAATCTCCAATAATGTAAATGCACCACTCATTTTTCTCTACTAATATCCTCTCAAATAAACTATTCTCTCTGAATTCAATTCTCTTACTAATATGAATTGTAAAGAAAACCATTCCTTTTATTCAAATCCCATCACCAATCAAGTTATCGTATATTGAGCAAGCTCCGATATCTCTGATTGGCTCTTAAAAAATGTCTACGTCAAACGGTACAATCTTGTGCAATTCATATCAGTAACAAAAAATCAGTCTGGTTGTTACCTTGCCAGCTTTTTTAAAATGTCCATGTCTAAGTATAGTGTCAAAGGCGTGGGTTTTCTTGTGCAATTCAATGTATTTTTTCATGTGCAATTGATATCTATTACTACGATACTACTCACGCATCCGTGATTTTTTTTTGGCAAAAAAAATACAAAATTCCACATTTTTGCAGATAGGAGCTTGAAAACCTCTATAGTAGGGTTTTCTGATATGCTGAATCTGGTGGTGTGATTTTTATTAGAGTTTTATGTCTTTTAGGGGTTTTTTTCCCCCTTTTTCAAAAATAAGGCAAATTTTCTCAATTTTCTCACGTAACTTTTATGGGTAAGATTAAACGTAATGAAACTTATATATTTGAAATCAGCATAAAAATTTGATTCTTCTGATGTATATATATTGGTATCAAAATTCCGTTTTTTAGAGTTTCGGTTACTATTGAACCGGGTCGCTCCTTACTTACAGTTTTGTTACCACGAACTGTTTGAAAAATGTTCTCAATTAAGCAATAGTTAATCTTTCACTTTAAAGAACGGGGGATTAGAAGGGTTAGATGCCCTCTGTCATACAGAATGACTTGTCTGTTTTGGTTTCCATATCACTCTTTATTTCAATTTAATGTCAAATTTTTCTAATTTCATTATTTATTGATTAGTTGTACTTATTCATTATTTATATAACTAATGTTTCATAACTTTTTTCAGCACGGTCATTATCTTTTTCCTCGTTGCCAGAATAGACTTACCTTAAACCTCCACAAAATCCGGCTATGACCAAGCATCAATCTCTAACACTTCCATATCTCTTGCCTCACTTCATATCCTTAATACCCAGACAGTGTCACTTTCATCTTTCACAAATGCTCTCAGTTAGAAGGATTTGTATAGGCCGTTTTGGATAATATGTGTTGAAATAAAAATTCCAAAACAAGGAATTTAGATCCCAAAGAAAATGAAAATTTGAGTCATATCTGTTTCAAAATGAAAAAAAAATGCACTATATTTTTGACGAAGAGGTAGTGATAGTTGTGAAGATTTGGTTGATTTGCACAATTCAGCTTTATTATTCTTGATTTGCACAACAAAAACAGCGCAATATTAGATGACAGTTTACCGTGGCTGGTGATTATCTGCCTTGCAGACTGTCCACAAAAAATATATCTAAGGAAATAATAGTCAAATGATCATAATATAAAAGTTTTGATAATAATAGTTCAGTTAAAATCAAATGTGTTACGGCATTATTGTGCTCACTTTGGGCTAATTCGTCCTATTTCAGATTATGTACAGAATTCACTTTTCCACGGGTGCCCCGTAACCTATTCCTGCGGCCTGCGGATAACCAAGAGATTACTGTAATAGTGTTAAAAGAAGCAGAAAAAAAGTTAAAAGAAGTAGTAGAGACACAAACCCAAAGTAATATATAATGAGAATATTGGGGATAAAATATGTGATTTTTAAAATAACTCTACAAATGAAGAAAATCACCCAAAAACACATACTTTTTTGGCTGTGCAATTTTATGACAATAGGTATCAGTGATGAAGAATGACTTGCTGTGAAGGTTTATCATTTTTTCTTTTCTTATTTTCACATCGTAATATTTATTTTCTGAGATTGTAGTTCGTAAGTGTGTGGCTTAAAAGACGCTAATTACCTGTCTTGGCGGAGAGCCGAGATATAAGCTAGTTTCATTTTGAATGAATGTTTTTCGTATGAAACGGTCAGACCTTTCCTGAACTTTGTAGAATAAAGACCTCTGTTTGAAAATCTTTGCACTTTGTGAATTTAGACAGCAATAAGGGTTCCTGATTGAGACCAATTTTAGGATTTGGGTTCTAATTAGTACTATTGGTTACTGTGGTAAAAGTTGCCACACTTGCATGAAAATTGTCTGTACCAGGTGAGCAGAAACATCAGGCACTTACATTCGGGGGCGAATCTCCAGCATTTTTATTGGGGGAGGGGGGGGCAAAAGGGGCCCATATCTGGATAGTCAAAAGGCATGGAATGTATAAATATTTTTTTCTCCACATTATTGGGGGGGCAACCGCCCCCCTTTCCACCCCAAACGACGCCCCTGCTTACATTCCATCAGGAAAAAGTGTTATTGACCTCCAAATCTCAACCCTCCCACTCCAAAGCTTCGGCCACAACTGACCTTTAAAATATTTCTGGCTCACTAAACTTTCAGGAATAGTTTTGTATTTTCAATTTTTCAAAATAATACAAGGTATCCAATAGATATGTAATTGGAATTGTAAAGTCTAATAACTCACTGAACCCGGAGATTCCATATTCAAGGGATGCGATTGTAAGGGCCAAAGATTCAATGAGGTATGATTAGACAGTCAAGAAAACTGTGTAATGAAGGACATGGCTCATTTTATACTGTTAGTAGCGAGCAAGGCTTCTGTGATTTTATTGTTTTTAAAAAAATAAAGCTGTGAGACAGAGTCAAACTTTAGCGTAAAGAGCGAGGCGTTGAGGAGGGGACAGCCCCTTTCATATACGGAATAATTTCTGTTCGTTTTAGGTTTTAATGTCGCTCCTTACTTTCAGTTTAAAAAACTTGTTTTTTTTCATTTAATTTCTGATCGTTTTTTTAGTTAATGCAGCTTTTATTTTGGCTCACTGTCATTGAATAAGTAACAAAATTTGCATAAAAATTTTACTCTTGTTTTGCTAAAATGACTGTCTCTAAATTTGGTTCTGACGTAATTTACAAATTAAATTACGTAACGAACTTCTATATTCGTATATTTTTCTTCTGGCAAAAAATACGTTGCGGATATAGTTACAGATTTTTGCAGATATGAGCTTGAAACCTATGTAATAGGGTTTTCTGATACGCTGAATCTGAGGTGGGATTTTCATTAAAATTCTTTCACTTGTAGGGGATGTTTCCTCCCTCTTTAAAAAATCAGGTAAATTTTCTCAGGCTCGTAGCCTTTGATGAGTAATACTAAACTTAATAAAATTTATATATTTAGAATCAGCATTATAAGCCCATTCTTTTGATACATTTATTGGCATCAAAATTCCGTTTTTAAAGTTTCGATTACTATTGAGCCGTATCGCTTGTTTTTTTTTTATTACGTATATGTTATTACGTATATGAGGGGGTTCTCCCCTTAGTCAATACCACGCTCTTTACGTTAAAAGTTAAAAAAAATTTAATTCACAAACCCCTGAATCACAAAGGCCGTTTAATTAGAATAGATAGCTCTTTTGAAATCACTAAAAAAACTGTAGCGTAAAGAGCGAGGTATTAACTTGGGGGAGAACCCCCTCATATACGTAATAATGTCTGTTCGTTTTAAGTTCTAATGTTGCTTCTTACTTTCAGTTGAAAAAACTTGTTTTTTTTATTTAACTTCTGATCGTTTTTTTAATAATGCATGGAAATCCGGCGCGCCCTTCATAGAAATGTCCCTTACCCCAAAGAAACATCCTCCACGGAAAGATTCTCCCGAGTAACCCCTCCTCCAGCCCCCCACCCCACCAGAAAACAATCCTTCCTGAAAATGTCTGTATACTTCCCAATAACCAATACAATATGTAAGCAATGGGCAAAGTTCATATCTTGCAGTCCTTCCCCTGGGAACTGAAGGGGGGATTAAGTCATCCTAAAAGACATATTTATTAGGTTTTTTCAACTATGCTGAACAAAATGGTTATCTCAAAATTTTAATTGGGTGACTTTGAGAAAAAATGAGCGTGGGAGGGGGGCCTAGTTGCCCTCCATTTTTTGGAGGGCACGCATCGTGAACTTTCTTCGAGCAAAAAATGCAAATTTCCATCTTTTTGCAGATAGTAGCCTGAAACTTCTTTAATAGGGTTCTCTGATAAGCTGAATGTGATGGTGTAATTTTCGTTAAAGTTAATTAAAAATGCAAATACCACATTTTTGCAGATAGGAGTTTGAAGCTTCTTTAATAATGTTCGTTGATAAGCTGAATCTGATGGTGTGAATTTCGTTAAAGTTAATTAAAAAATTTGCAATTAAAACAAAATTTTATTGTTTAAAAAAATTGAGTTGTGAGAAATCAAACTTTGGCGTAAAGAGCGATGCGTTGAGGAGGGGGCAGACCCTTTCATGTACGGAATAATTTCTGTTCGTTTTAAGTTTTTAACGTCGTTCCTTACTTTCAGTTAAAAAAAAAAACTTGCTTTTTTTTATTTCATTTGTGAACGTTTTTAATTAATGCAGGCTTTGATTTTGGCTAACCGTGCATGAATAATTAAAAACGAAATTTGCAGGTTAATTTTACTTTTATTTGGTTAAATGGCTTTCTCGAAACTTGTTGAATTTTATTTAAGAGCGTTTTTATTAGTAATAAATATACGTAACTTACGAATTAACTTACGTAACGAACTTCTATAGTCATATATTTTTAATACGTATATTAGGGGGTTTGCCCCCTAGTCAATACCTTGCTCTTTAAGATAAAGTTTGAATTTTGTTTCAATTATTTAAAAATGACCCCTTAATCAAAAAGGCCGTTAACTAGAATAAATAGCTCTTATGAAAGTACTAAAAAATCTTTGGCTTAAAGAGCGAGGCATTGACTAGAAGGTGAACCCAATCATATAGCTAAAATTTTTTTGTTCGTTTTAAGTTTTGATGTTGCTCCTTACTTTCAGTTGAAAAACTTGTTTTTTTATATTTAATTTCTGATTTTTTTTTTTAAATAATGATGGGAAATCCGGCGCCCCCTTCATAGCAATGTCCCTTCCCCCATGAAAACTTCCTTCATGAAAAGATCCTCCCATATAACCCCCGACCCACCCCCACCCCCCACTACCAGAAAAAATTCCCCCTGAAAACGTCTGTATACTTCCCAATAACCAATACTATATATTAACATTGGGTAAAGTTCATAACTTTCAGCCCTCCCCCTGGGGGATTCGAGGGATTAAGTCATCCTAAAAGACATAGTTATAATATTTTCGACCATGCCGAACAAAATGGCTATCTCAAAGTTTGGATCGGGTGACCTTGGGAAAAAAATGAGCGTGGGAGGGGGCCTAGTTGCCCTCCATTTTTTTTTGGTCACTTAAAAGGGGCACTAGAACTTTTAATTTCCATTCCAATGAGCCCTCCCACGATATTCTAGGACCACTGGGTCGATACGATCACCCCTGGGAAAAAAAAAAAAAAAAAAAAAAAAACAAATAAACACGCATCCGTGATCCTTCTTCTGGCAAAAAATGGAAAATTCCACATTTTTGTAGATAGGAGCTTGAAACCTCTACAGTAGGGTTCTCTGATACGCTGAATATGATGGTGTGATTTTCATTAAGGTTCTATAACTTTTAGGGGGTCTTTCCCCTTTTTTCGAAAATCAGCCAAATTTACTCAGGCGCGTAACTTTTGATAGGTAAGATTAAACTTGATGAAACTTTTATATTTGAAATCAGAATTTAAAATCTGATTCTTTTGATGTATCTATTGGTATCAAAATTCCGTTTTTTTAGAGTTTCGGTTACCATTGAGCCGGGTCGCTCCTTACTGACAGTTCGTTACCACGAACTGTTTGAAAGTTCGAATTTTGTTCCAATTCTTTAAAAATGACCCTTAATCACAAAGGCCGTTAATTAGAATAAATAGCTCTTATGAAAGTACTAAAAAATCTTTGGCTTAAAGAGCGAGGTATTGACTAGGGGGTGAACCCAATCATATACGTAATATTTTCTGTTCGTTTTAAGTTTCGATGCTGCTCCTTACTTTCAGTTGAAAAACTTGCTGTTTTATTTAATTTCTGATCTTTTTCTTTAATAATGCTGGGAATCTGGCGCCCCTTCATAGCAATGTCCCTTCCCCCATGAAAACTTCCTTCATGAAAGATCCTCCCATATAACCCCCGACCCCCCCCCCCCATCTACCAGAAAAAATCCCCCCTGAAAACGTCTGTATATTTCCCAATAACCAATACTATATGTTAACATTAGGTGAAGTTCATAACTTTCAGCCCTCCCCCCGGGGACTTCGGGGATTAAGTCATCATGAAAGACAAGGTTATCATATTTTTGACCATGCTAAACAAAATGGCTATCTCAAATTTTTTGATCGGATGACTTTGAAAAAAAATGAGCATGGGAGGGGGCCTAATTAACCTCCATTTTTTTTCGTCACTTAAAAAGAGCACTAGAACTTTTAATTCCCGTTCCAATGAGCCCTCCCACCATATTCTTGGACCACTGGGTCGATACGATCACCCCTGGAAAAAAAAAAACAAATAAACACGAATCCGTGATCTTTCTTCTGGCCAAAAATGCAAAATTCCACATTTTTGTAGATAGGTGCTTGAAACCTCTACAGCAGGGTTCTCTAATACGCTGAATATGATGGTGTAATTTTCATTAAGGTTCTATAACTTTTAGGGGTCTTTCTCACTTTTTTCTAAAATCAGCCAAATTTTCTCAGGCGCGTAACTTGATTGGTTAAGACTAAACTTGATGAAATTTATATATTTGAAATCAGCATTAAAATCTGATTCTTTTGATGTATCTATTGGTATCAAAATTTCGTTTTTTAGAGTTTCGGTTACCATTGAGCCGGGTCGTTCCTTACTTACAGTTCGTTGCTACAAACTGTTTGATTACCATCAACTTGATCACCCTGATAAAACAGAAAATTGAAAAAAAAATCCTCCAAGACCATCCCTGAGGAACGTACAAGGTTTATGCGTCTATGTTGAATTTGATAGTGAAGTTGTCAGTGAGACAGCCCGCTCTTTAGTTTTTTTTTTTCTTTTTCATTAGACAGTTTAGATAACATACATTTTTATTACGAAAATGACTTTCACCAGCAATAAACTTCGTATTTGTGCTTCGTGTCAAGTTAACAAATACTGCAAGAAAAAACATCAAGCGTAACAACAACATGTTTTTTCAATATAGTAAATACATTGGAATACGATGCATATTTGAACTTTTTTATAATCATAACATTCGATAGGCTACTTTAAACTTAGGGTCATTACGAGCAACATTTATTGCCTAATTACAAGAAAATTAAATCTAATTAAAAAGAAAAACATCTGATAGAAGGACTAAATAAAGTATCATATCTGTTGTTAATTTTTTTTTTTTTTGTGCTTCATTAGCTTGGCACTGTAGACTACTTTTCCCCATTTCATCAAGTTTGATTCCCAGGCAAGTTGGTTCAGTCATTTGGGACTAGTATATTAGTTAACTAATTAAATCAGTCATACAATGATGGTCTGCAAAGGATTCGATTCAGATCACTAATGATATTTTCTTTTATATAACGAGGCTTAGGGGCAAAAAAGATTCCTAAGTTAGGTTACGTATTTAATATATGCTTTGCTTTACCCCCACCCCCCTAATGTGCAAATATATTGCCCAAATTTGGTTCTAAACTATTATATTTTTATCCTACTTTGTTTTTATTTCATTAGCATTAACCAAACTTGATTTTTTGCGTGGGTTCTAGCTAATACAACTAGACCCCGGCGCTGCGCCGGCGGATCGACCGAACGCCGCTGACGAGAGGCCCGGTCGAACGCCACCGAAGTGTCGCAACGCCGCCGGCGCGCCTCAGGCCCACCGCCGCCGGCAGAGGCGGCGGCGTTCGGTCGACTTTAAATTAATTTTGCGGCAATTCTTTATTGCGTCAACCGCAAAGTCGGAGTTTTTCCTTCTCGTGTGGTTTAGTATTTTGATTTTTCCTGATTAGAAATGAAGCAGGGCTTGCACTATCCCCGAATTTTTGGGTATTTCCCCGAAAATCTATGCGTCACCCCGAAAACAATTTGGTTCCCCGAATCCCCAAAAATCACGCAATCACGGTGCCACCCTAGCGATTTATCACCAGTGAGTTTCCCTGGCAAATATTACTTTGCATACCATAATTCTTCATTATTCTCTTGTTCGTTAATTTTCGTCTCTTTGTTACTTTGCATAAAAACCAGACAGATGCAATATGCAATTGCAAATATTGCAATATACACAGCTCTTCATATGTTGACAAAAAGTATCATCTTTATGAAATGAGTTTAAATCATTTCGAATAAAGTTTTCCAATCGCTGTTTCTTACATCTTTCATAGTCAAGAATTTTATTTTCAAGTTGAATAGAATTATAGAACACATTCATTGCTATACAGCTTCAGCCTTCAGTTGGATTTTGAAATTGATAGCTGACAGATTGTTTCTACAGCTGAATTGTAAGTTTGCAGAATTTTTTTTCTTTTGCTGTTTTTAGATAAGATTTTTTTAATGTTTAATACTCAATTGTTGAACGCCTGACAGAAAATACAATCTTCTTTGTGAAACATTTTTACCCCCCCCCCCAAAAAAAAAAAAACTTCTATTGAGACAAAATTTAGCTATAGACAAAGCTATGTACAAGGTTGGGGAATTAAAGATTGAAACGGAAGTTACCCCAAAAATATGATTCATAAATAAATTGTAAATTATTGCCTATAGGGGCTATCATTTTTAAATGATAATACAACATTTTTTTTATTGAAAGCAGGAATGCCAAAAAGATTATTTTTTTTCATTTGAAGTGGAGACAGAAGAAAATGATATCAAATTCCCTGGGAAACCATTGAAATATTTTGATAGACCCAGGGCCCCTCATTGGGACTCGTTCATTGTCTTGGGTATTTTGCAATTTCTCATAGGCTACTGGCCTAATTTGACTTTTGTGTGTGCTCCCTTTTAATTAGATTCTTTGGATCTTATTGAATGCCATGGCGAATCTATGACTCAGTTTTTCCAATGATTTGAGGTATATCTGAATAATTTCGACATTTTTGTTGTTGTCTTTGTACCCCTTTACACCTACCCTCAATTTTTTTTTTCAAGGAACACTAAGCTGTTTAACGTTATTTTGCGTATTTGTTTGAACCATATAGTGACCTAGTTAATTATTAAGTAAATTATTTTTCTAATGTAAAGCTGAGGCGGTATCCTATCAAGGTGGTATCCAGAGGGGAGGGGGGTAATACATATAAATGATAATATCTCGAATTTTTTTTATTGAAAGCAGGGATGCCAAAAAAATTATTTTTTTTTAATTTAAAGCAGAGACGGCATCTTATTAAGGTGGTATCCAGAGGGGGGGGGGGGAGCTATCATATTTAAATGATAATACCTCGATTTTTTTTTTGAAGAAGGGATGCCAATAAGTTAATAATTTTTTTTATTTAAAGCAGAGACGGTATCCTATCAAGATGGTATCCAGAGGGGGGGATGGGCATAGGGAGTTATTATATTTAAGTGATAGTACCTTGATTTTTTTTTATTGAAAGCAGGGATGCCGAAAGTTGAAAAGTTGATACAAATTAACAAGATTTTCGTGAGTTATACTTGATACAGCATTTGTATGGTTTTTATCGTCCAAACTGAAAGGGACATATGCGTCCAACCTTTTTTTTTTTTTCTTATTAGGCCTGTTTTTTTTCACTCATCAATGTGCTAAGAACTTACATCTTTTATCAGAAAACGCTTAAAAGTGAAATCTTTGAACAAAGATCTTACATCTTTGGTCGTTTTTGTGCAAACGTCTTTCATCATTCTGCTCTGATCAGCGGTCTGAGAACAATGATGAGTAGATCATCAAAGTTCTCTCATCATTGTTCTATATGGCAAAATACTGGCGGTCTTCACACTTTTTGCTAACATCAGTGAGCTGTAAGATCTTAGAAGAAAGATAAGTTAAAAAACGATAATCTTTGCAGAAAGATGTAAGATCTTAGATGTAAGATCTTAGTGCTAAAAAACGGGCCTATTGATGAAACGGGTTTATTTTGAAAACATTCATTCATAAGTACGAATTGGTGTGACGACAGCGATATCGACATCCCCACCTAATATTGCGCTCGAGTGACAATGCCGCCCTTGGTCCAGTACCCAAGTTACAATAAAAAGTCAGGTCATAATAAAAGCTTCCAATTCGCAACATCTAGTACCTCAGGGTACTAGATGTTGCAACGTTCTTACGTATCTACAGTGGTTTAAAAAAATCGATAACCCCACAAATGATTACCAAAAATATGCACAAATATAACAAATGTAACGTTTGGAATATTATACCACTTTTTTCAAAGCTTTGAAGAAAAGCAAAAAAGGCTAAATACCCCTAACTACGCTTGAAAGCTATTTTAAAAAGAAACTCTTTGGAGATTTCCATGGATATGACCATAGCAGAAGCTTTGAGCCTGGGTGGGGTTCAAAGAGGAGTCTTTGGGTATTTTGACCACACGTGATTTATTGTTGCGACTTTCTTAAATTTGGTAATTTTTGTGAGTGTTTGGAAATCAAAGCTTAAACTCAATAACTGATACTAAGTATCCTAACATTTTGCTTGGATTAAAAGTGACGAACAAGGAAGAAAATCTCAACATCGTCCTGGAGCTACTTCAGTCTGCATATTATTTTATTTAATTACATTTAAAATTGATGAGCTTTTCATTTTTTACCTAAGAAAATAGCTGGCACTTCATTTCTCTTCATACCGAATAAATCATTAAGTGTTTTTTGTTTCATTGTAATTGAAGTGTTCTCATGTGAAGTGTTCATCATGTATTTTTCAATTTGATAAATTTACTCCTTTTAGATGCAGTTTATAATTTGACTGATATTAGGTATTTATTAGTTTATAATTTGGAATGAATCCCCAAAAGAAAAAAATGAAAAATATCCAAAAGAGCAGCCCAAAAGCAATAAAAAAGCAGCAGTTCAGCCTTAGCCTACATGACATATATTCTATAAAGAAGCAAAAAAAAAAACTTTAAAATGCATTTTTTTTTAAATTGTTATTTAAAACCAGTTTTTAATACAAGAAGGCTTTTTAGGAATCCGAAAGAGCAAAAAAAACAATAAATATCAAAGTTACCCATTTCAACTGTTTTAAAGTCGACAGAACAGATATAGGCAAAGGGCATTATGAAAAAATTTAGCTTCTAAGTTCAAATTTATGTTCAAAGTTTTTACCCAGGTAACTGACAAATTTTGTGATACAGTATTTGAAGTTTTGTATGCAGTAATGCTTGATGAAAAAAAAACTACTAATTTCGATAATTATTTATGTTAAGAATACATAGCTAATAGCAGGGCCGTATCCAGGATTTTTGTTCAGGGGGGGTTTTAGTAATTTTTTGACTTTTGGGGGGGGTTTACTAATTTTCGACTCAGTTTTCGACTAATTTTACTGATTTTTACCTAGGTTTTACTAATTTTCGACTTATTTTCGAGTCGGTCAAAAATTTCAGGGGGGGGGGGGGGGGGTTCAAACCGGGTACCCCCCCCCTGGATACGGCCTTGGCTAATAGATACTTCAACTATTATTATGCAAAGGTTCTATTATTATGCAAGGCAAGGGTTCACTCGTATTATGCAAGGGTTCTGAAACGCCACAGCCCTTTCGTTTCTACCAGATTTCTACTTCTCTTGATAAATAACAAAGAAGATCAGTTTCCACTCAGTGACTTGTGAATTTTTGAACTCATGAATAGGCTCGAATCTGTTGTAAATTTAAGCTGTGATTTGAGAAAGACTGATGAAAAAATTAATGTTTGCGATCAACATTGATCACGCCGGCGGCGCGCCTTCGATATCTTACCGGCGGCGCGCCACCGACATCTTACCGGTGGCGCGGCGGCGGCGTGCTATTTTTGCCCCGCCGTCGCCGGTCTTCCCTCATCGGCGCGGCGCCGGGGTCTAAATACAACAGTACCAAAAATTTATATTGGGCTTTTATAAGAATCCCATCTTAGAAATTTGGATAAAAGGTGAAAAATCTATGAAAATCAGAAAAACCTGCCTAAGAGTACAATTTTCTAGTATCAGAAAACAATTACCCTTATAAAACATTGTGACACATCCCACGTCAAAAAATATACGCGAGCAGCCATATAAACCTAGAACATTTATATTGTTTAGGATATGTTATTAGACTTGGTATTGTGCTGAAAATTTTTTAACGAGAAAAGCTCACGCCTACTTTTGGCTATTCCATGATTGCGGAAATATAGTCTATTCTATGGAGAGAGATAATAAAAAGAGCTGAAACAATGAACAAAATCTCAAATTCTAAGGATGAGATTTCATTTCAGAAAAAAATTTAATCTTCCTTTGAAATTTCTATAGGAATTTCAAAGGGAGATTAAATATGGGAGTAAATTTTTGCTATAGCAAAAACTAACTCTTCTTTATTTTAAGTTGTAGTGAGTTTTGTCAATCTAAATAAATTTTAATAAGTTTTATTCATAAGAATAGAGGGTTTTTTTGCGTTAAATATTGAGGAGGCTTTGCCCGATAACCATAGGTCGGATCTGATCATTTTCCACGCAGAACGTTTCCCCAAGAGTGACAATTTTTGAAGCGCCATCAATAACCACCTCTGAAACGTACTTAAACTCTAATTACCGACCATTATTTAAATTAAAACACTCTTGAATATCTGAATGTTTGCCCTAATTCTGTAATAATGACTCCTCAAGGCCAAGTTGATTGGAATAAAAGTTACTTTTCAGAATGCCACAAGAAGGGAAAAGCAAATTTATGCGCATTTGCTTGAAACAGCACGAAATTCTTTTCAAATGTTTTAATAAACAATCAGCAAATAAAATACTTGCAACCCATTAGTTACGATTGTTGCACTCAAAAGTGTTTTCAGTAAAGCTCTGCAAAACTATAGCATAAGCAGTTAAAAAATGCAGGTACCAGCGGATCTGCAAATTTGAGCACTTCAGTCTTTGGAATAATATAAAAACCTTGCCAACTACCCCCCCCCCCCCCTCAGCCACGTTAGTCAGTATAAACACATGTCACAAGCAAAACTTGAAAGAGTACGCTGTAGGTCAAATTGTTTTTGTAATTCATTTTTTCATCTTTTTACTAGTATGCTAAATGTGGTAAAGCTTTCTAATTTAGTTAATTATTAATTTAGTAAAAATATATAAGACGTAAATATAAAGTTTTGAAATACCACTTTTTATTAAGATAAGGAACATATCCTGCCAAGTTCTGTTTAACGGGAAATTGACAAATTACTACTTCCTAGCGATTACGTGGGAAGGTGTTGTTGATAAAAATGTATAAAAGATACATTTTATCGGAAGGGGCGATCTGATACTAACTTTATGCCGGACTGACCTCTGGTCCGTTGTTTTTAGAAATACCTTGGAATCTTGTCTTATCATTGTAAGTGTCTAAGTATCTTCTTATATATTATTGTAGTTTCTGAGACTTGTGGTCTACTTGGGACAGCCAGTCCCAGTAGAAAGTATATATCTGATTATTTTATATGCTAAATGAATAAAAGTATTGTATTTTAGACAACCTCTCTACAATCTACCTTTAGCCCCTCGAACATACCCAGTCGGTACGCCTCATTAGTTCGGTCATAGCCTAAGGCACGCTACCAAAGTTTAATTACCTTAGGGCCAGAGTTTATCTCCCCTATAAAAGGGAGAATAAAGGCATCTACGACTAAAACACCCAAATACCATAAAATACACTTCACAACAACTGGTGGTCACTGGAAAAAATGGGTCGAGAAGGCTAGATAAAAATAGTAGATTGAAATAAAATGGCTTTACCAGAGGAAAAAATGACTTCCCTATAAACAGTACTTGAAATTGCAAAAATTATACCAGAATACGCGGGAAATTCAGATGTAGATGAGTTTATAGAAAAATTGAAAATTTTCTACGAACTAACTGAATCGTTTTGAGGATAAGGTCAAAGAGCAATGCGTTGCAGCCAGATTAAAGGGAAGCGCCCTAAAACATTTTGAGGCAATTAAGGAAAAAGAGCCCAAGGACATCAGTACTCTAATTGAATCTTTTAAAACAAGATTCATAGAGACAAGCATCTCCGAGAGGTTAAGAACAGAGGTAGTCACATTCAATACCTCAACTAGTATCAGGGAATATGCAGACAAAATTTGTAGATCCGTATGCTTACAATTAGAGAAAGGCGGAAATGACGAGACAGTACAGAAAGTACAACTACATACTTTTACCCAAGGGTTACCAAAAAAATTATTAAGACTAATATTATCACGGAAACCTGAAAATTTAGAGCAGGCTATAATACTAGTCGAAACAGAGGTAAAAATTGACGCGGCTATGAAAAGGTTTGATGAGATGTCAATAAATAACACAGGAGCCCAAGAAAGTATAAAATATGAAAGGGGACAGAAACGGGTGAGCCTTGAGGAGCCAAATCGTGAACCAAAAGGCACAAGGAAGGCCAAACCTTCCCACCATGGACTGACCCCTCCCCATTTGACAACCAATCCCATGGTATTAGATCCTTAATGACTTGGAATACTAAGTATTATGGACACCCGCCTCCTCCTCCCCAGGAAAATTATAGAGCAAATGGTGGCAGGTCAAGAAATATATAGAAATAGGTATAGACCCCATGAATAAGGGCAAATTACCAAGCAATATAGGAAAAGATTCAATTGCTATTATTGTGGCAAACCAAATCACTATGCGGCAGATTACTGGCATAAAATACCCAAAGAAGGCCAGCCGTACAAGACAAAACACCAGTTCAGAACGCAGGGGGGCAGAAATTTAGGAAGGCAGGGAACAAATAACACTTGGCAAACACCTAATAATATTCCTGAATTTATACCTAGGAGGCAAACGGTTAACAATACCCAGGGTCAGAATAGCAACACTGAAGAAAACTGGGATAATCCCAGAAACTTTTGGCCAAACAGTTGGCATTTAAACGGAGATACCAGCCTGTAAGGGTCGACAGAGCTGTTTCCTTACAAAGACCCCTATATAGCTTAGAATGTTGTGATACAAATGCAATTAATAATACTCTACCGATTCTGCGTTGTTTTAAAAATTGAGTTTTTTCAAAATTTACCATGTTTACTAGATACAGGAGCATCTAAATCATTAATTCGAGAGGAAGTTTTTAGGAGGTTTCCTTCTAGTGTCAAAAATCGCGTAAGCAGATGCCAAAATACCCTGACATCAGTGACAGGGCACAAGCTGACAATTTTGGGAGAATGTCCATTGAAATTTAGCACAGGGGATAAAGAAATAACAGTAACAGTGATAATATGCAAGCAGCTACCATTTCCTTGTATTCTAGGAGTAGATGCCATCAGAAAATATGGGATCGTATGGGAACCCATATCTGATACAATAACCATAAACAAGACAAATGAAAATAATAGGCAAATTTGCGTAACAACAAATAACGAAAGTGACGATTCGAATTATAACCTAAAAATAAGCGGAAAAATCCCCATAGAAGGGGGAACGACAGCTCAAGTTCTAGCGACATTAAATGCAAAAGAAGGAAAGGTTAAAACAATGGATGCTATGATAGGAGGATACACCATAAAAGAATACCCAATGATTTTCGTGGAAAATCAAGTTATAAAAATTGAAAATGGTATAACATACTTAAAACTATCAAATCTAAGTAATAATAAAAATAAAGCTGAACCAGATAGAACTTGGATCAGTGGTAAAGATTTCAAATTCGGAAATAAAATCTCTAAACAGTCCAGAATTAAGCGTAAATTTCACTAGACATGAACAAATATCCTCATTAAAACCGCAACCACAAGAAGAGTATGGAATGTCGAAAACGGATTTTTTACATTAATTTGATTTAAAACATTTACCGGAAAACGTAAAAACTAGGATGGAAAATATTATTTGGGATTTCAAATGGACTTTTGCAAGACATAAAGCAGACTACGGATTAACTCACTTAATCACGCACAAGATATCAACAGAGGGTCCTCCAATAAAAAATCACCGTATTAAAACCGTATTGATAATTATCATTTAAAACCATGGCTAGAAAGTCAAATAAAAGAAATGGAAGATCAGAAAATAATTAAAGAAAGTGTGAGCGATTGGTGTTTTCCACTAGTAATAGTCAGGAAAAAAGATAACACCAGGAGATTATGTATAGACTTTAGAGCACTAAATGCCGTCACGGTTAAGGACGTGATGAAGTTACCAAGAATTGATACGATTTTAGATTCGCTAGGAGGTTCAAAATATTACACTAGTTTTGACTTAATAGCAGGATATTGTCAAATCGCTTTAGATGCAGAAACAAAGCATAAAGTTACAGTAATTTTAGACGATAGAAGAACGTTCACATTTGAACGTATGCCTTTTGGCTTATCATTTAGTCCAAATTGTTTTAGTCGACTAATGAATTTGGTGTTAAAAGATAACGAACCAGGAAGGAAAAAAGATACCATGGCTTATTTAGATGATGTAATTCTGTTTAATGAAAACCTGGAAGACCACTTGGTCGGACTTAGAAAAATACTGAAAAGTTTGAAAAAGCAGGCTTAAAATTAAAACCAGAAAAGTTAAAAATAGTAGTACCAGAATTAGTTTTTCTTGGACACCTGATAAATCAAGGTACTATTTCACCAAATCCAGAAAAATTTACAGTCATAGAAAATTTACAGCCTCCTAAAGATCAAAAAAGCTGCAGATCAGTTTGTGGTTTGTTAAGCTATTTCAGACGATATATTAAAAATTATGCCATAATAGCACAACCTTTGACAAACATTTTGAAAAAATCAGGTAAATTCGAATGTCCAGCGGACGCAAAACAAGCGCTAAATGAAATAAAAAGGCAACTATTACTGGCACCAATACTTAAGTTACCAGATTTGTCACAAGACTTCTCTTTGCAAACAGATGCTTCGGGGTACGGCATAGGAGCCATATTATTAAACATAAATTCTGAAGGAGTAGAATCAATAGTTCAATACGCCAGTAGGTCACTGTCGGAAGCAGAAAGAAAATATTCGACAGTTGAAAGGGAATGTTTGGCAGTTGTAGTTTTTACAGAATATTTTCGACAATTTTTACTTGGAAAAAAATTCATTTTACGCGTAGACCAAAAAATCATTAATTTGGCTACATACGATGCAAAACACTTCAGCCCGGCTGACACGGTGGATACTACATCTGCAAGCATATTCATATACCCCAATATATATAAAGGGCCGTACAAAACTTTTACCAGACTATTTGTCACGAAATCCAGATACGGAAGGAAATTTGATAACAGCCATCCAGAACGAACTGGAAGAGCTAGAAATACTGTCTAATGAAAATGTTTCGAATCACCAAGATAAAGACGATGTTTGTTTAGCGATGAAATCCTGTTTATCAAAAGGAATGGAACTGCCAGAGCACTTTAAACATTTTTTAAAGGACTTAGATAATTTTGATCTGGACGAAAGTAAAAATCTTCTAGTAAGATATCATAGACCATCACAAGAATATAGAAAAAATGACTTAAAAATTATTCCAGTAATTCCAAAATCTCTGGAAGGAGAAGTTTTACAGATGGCACATGCAACGATTGGCTGTCACATGGGAGAAGCAAAAACTATGGGGAGGCTGAAAGGAAATTTGTATTTTCCAAAAATGTACTCAAAAGTAAAAGCTTTTGTACAAAGCTGCCAAGAGTGCGCCAAACAAAAGTCGCCACCAAGGACCCCTAGGGCTAAATTAAGTCAATACCCCACCCCTTCAGGGGTAGGAGAATTAATGTCAATAGACATTTGGGGAACCGGAGGAACTTTACCAGTTTCCAGGAAAGGAAACAGGTGCGTACTAACAATAGTCGACCATTTTAATTCATCTTTATACGCTTTTCCAATTAAAGACGAAAAGACAAAAACCATTGCGAAAGTTTTGGTCAATCGCCTATTTCTGGGACACGGAATTTTTCCTAGAGTTTTATTTAGCGACAATGGGCCATGATTTAGAGCCAAATTATTAGACGAAATTACAGAATATCTGGATGTTAAACGATTGTTTACCTCGTCTTACATGGCAGCAGCTAATGGGAAGGTTGAACGTAAGCATAGGGAATTCGATTACATGCTGGGAATACATGCAAGAGGGAAAATGAAAATTGGGATGAACATTTACCGTTTGTAGTCTTTGCAATAAATACGGCTTTTTCGCGTTCCTTAAAAGAAACGCCATTTTTTGCAACATATAAGAGATCCCAGAATTTGTTTAGATGAAATACAAAATGATAGAGTATATTGCAACTTAGACCAATATAAGCAAGAAATGGTGATGCGAATGAAAAAAGCTATGGAACAAGTTAAAGACAATCTGGAAGATGCGAAAACAGAACAAAAAGAAAAATATGACCGAACAAGCAAAAATAAGACAAATTACTGTTTAGGAGACTTGGTTTATGTGTACAAAACTAACCTGGAAGGAACAAAAAAGTTAAAACCGAATGGGATGGACCCTACAGGATTATAAAAATTCTACCAAATAACTTAACATATGTTCTAAAGCATCAGTATAAGGAAAAGGAAGAAGTAGTATACCATAATAGAATGAAAAAGGGATATTTTTCAAAACAGTGTAAAACAGACCCTATACTTTCAGAAGAAGAAATAGAAGACACGATTTCACCGGTATATATCAGAAGACCATATGAATTTTATGACCTTTTTAATGACCACAAAAGTTGGGAGGAGTGGAAGGAGTATTTAGCCCAGTCTTGGCTACAAACTCTACACAACAAACAAGAGAAAAAGGGAAATATTCGATACTCATCGGATACTAGCGATGAAGAAAATCAAACACAACATAAGGGTTTAAAATGGGATAAACCAAGGATAAAATTCACAGAGGAAGAAAAATTGGAAGGAATCAATGAATTATCTCATTTTCATACATTAGACTCACCTACAGTCTTAAAGCAAAATGGCTTTTGGAACAAACGCCATCTACCAGACGCGAGCTAACAGAATGTGACACTGATAATTCTTCTACAGAAACCGATATCACTAAACCTGGGCCATCGTCAAGAAAACCCTCTTGAAGAGAGAAATTGTGGAGAAAAGTAAAGAAACCAGAGGGGCAGCAACAAGTTCCTTTGTCAGCAGCACAAGTAGCTAAAGCAATTATGAAAAAGGCCAAACATAAAGAGAAACAAAGATTAAAGATATTTGACGAGGCAACAAAACAGCGCTCGAGTTCAGAGCCTTGTAAACCACACTATAGAGACCACGGAAAAACTTGCAAATATTATAAAGAAGAAAAGCAAAAATTTGGGGTCCAAAACTCGGACCAGGAAACGGAGAAAGGCAGAACAAGCGTAGCCCCCAGCAGATTAATATTTGAATAAAACGATTGTAATGGGAAAAAAATAATACGAGATAAAAACTTCGCGAACGGTGTAATGACAAAGACTTGTCAAAACGAATTCGGCCTCGTTTCATAAAAGAAATTAATAAGGCCACGTAACTTTTAAATAGGTGTTGTGAAACTAATTAAATTATATACATACTTAGAATCAGCATTAAAAGGCAATTCTTTTGATATGTATATTGAAAAAATGCATTTTGGGGGGATAATTGAAAAAAAAACGAAGGAGGTTAGTCTACTGTAATAGTGTCATTGGAAGCTAGCAAATTTGGAGTGAGCTCAATCACTGCTGGTCTCTCGTTGTTAAGTAAATGCGAAGGTTCTACTGACGTTTGACTCTCTCGGTAACACCTCCAGTCGAATTAAAAAAAAAATTTTGTTTTGAAGAAATTTAAAAATAATTATAATTGGAAAGGCAGCGAGGGTTTACATGAATCCGGACATGTATAAGCTAGCTGTAATCTTGTTTTAAATAGTAGAAGATATAATAAATTAAACAGTTACCAATAAGGACGGTATATATAAACAAGAAGCCGTAGATAAAATGGGTCAAAATTTTAAAAAGTATAGCACAGTATAAAACAAAGTTTTCTCGGGTATAATTAATTTCACATATTAAATAAATTCACAACACACCATTAACAGAAATAACCCGGGCGAGGACATTGCAGGTGAAAGACACCAATGACAAGACCATTGGCATTTAAAAACGAAACTGCTAAACGTCTTGTCATTTTACACTCAATGACTGTATAAAACTAAGGCCCAAATTAAACTGAGGATAATACCAGACGCGAATAATATAAAAGATTATAGGGAAACCACAATACATAACCCCTATCTCTAAACAACTTTTGGCACGAAATAGGCACTAATTTTTGGTAAAATACCACAGACAAGGAATATGTGTCTGCGATGAAAACCACACAATTTTGTGGGAATCAGGATAGCGTAAAAAACGTACATTTTTATGAATAAATGAGAACTAGCAAATGCGGGGCAAAGCTTAATTAAAAATGTTCTAAAATCAGCTGGAAAAAAAATACAGTACTTTTCTAACACTTTGGACAAAAAAATTTGAATAATGTCAAAAAAAATACAGGTTGCAAAAATTAGACACCCCCCACCTCTTAAAAATATGGAGATAAGGAATTTGACCATAGAAGGGCAATCAGCATAAAAACTTGTTAAGGGTTTTTGAAAAATACGTGAAACATATAAATATAGGCTTAGGAAAGACCTATTTTACTGAAAAAAGCGGGAAAAGACTTGAAAAAACCCTTAGGCTCCATTGAAATAACGAATCAAAAAAAGAGGAGAAAGGTTCAAGTTGAAAATATAGCCAAACGAAATTAAAAGGAAAAGAAACTGAATGGAGTCAGTTAAACTCTGTTATACGCACTTATTGAATTTGCCGAACGAAACTAGTACGAAAAATGTACTAAATAAGTACAAAATGAGTAGCATTAATACTACAGAGCTGTGTGCCATGATTACTGTGTGTTACGTGTGTTACAAATTACTGTGTGCCATGAAGGCCAGGTATTTTTTTCTGCAGAAGGGCCACTTTTCTGAAAAAAAGAATAGCCCAAGAGACAATTGTGGCAACAAATCAAAAGTGTGGTAATACTATAGATAATTAATTATTGTGTGTGTAGGTTCAGAATAGTCCTTTTAGCTGTAGCTGATGACAAAGAGGACCTGAAAACGTTATAAGGAGCTACCAGAAGGCAACCCTGGTAAGCAAACCTTCAGAGTACAGGCACGAGTCAATTGATAATGGCATAACAGATACAGCCTTAGCTATTTTTTTTGGAAATCAAATTTTTCGTAGCATCCTTTCGGATCCATTGTTCTTTCAATCATATTTTGACACGTTTTTGGAAAGTAACAAATTTTGAAGCCGCTTCAAATATATCCTGATACTATCATCTCATACCATCAGAAACCAAACCATACTTGATCAACTGATGTTTGGAAACTGTAGCAGTAATACAGACTTTACTACAAGTTCATCAAAAGTGAGATAAAATCAGAACTTAATTTAGGCCTAGATAATGTACTACCTAGCCCAAATGGTTGGAAATATGTGAAAATGCTTTGTGCTGGAAAAATACGTGAAAATTTAAAAGTCAATAATGTTATATGTAATTTATCCAAGATAATTCTAAAAGAAAAAATAAACGGTATATTGTACACATCACACAAATAAATTAACTTATTAATGGAAATTAAATTTAAACTAAAAAAAAAATCATAAAACTTTTCTAATATAAATCTAATTCAAGCAAAACCACTAATATAATGTTTAAGCCGCTTGGGGTCAAGTTAAAACAGAAGATGCATATGAAGAAGGATAAAAAGAGTATTTTTCAGTCCTAGAGACAGAGAAAAAGAGAAACAAGGATGAATTTCAAATTGAAATCCTTCGACAAAAAAAAGAACATGGCCTATATTGGACCAGAAACATGACCCTAAGGAAACCCATTGAGGGTATATGCACATAATGACCCAAAGATGGCAGCATAATAGCTGTAAACAATATTAAGTTGTTTTAAAAGTAAAATATTGAGAATTGGGACAATTCTTCTTTAAATGGGGAGTATTGTGGTAAAGCTTTCTAATTTAGTTAATCATTAATTTAGCAAAAATATATAAGACGTAAAAATAAAGTTTTGAAATACAACTTTTTATTAAGATAAGGAACATATCCTGCCAAGTTCTGTTTAATGGGAAATTGAGAAATTACCACTTCCTAGCGATTACGTGGGAAGGTGTGGTTGCTAAAAATGTATAAAAGATACATTTTATCGGAAGGGGCCATCTGATACTAACTTTATGCCGGACTGACCTCTGGTCCGTTGTTTTTAGAACTTGGAATCTTGTCTTATTATTGTAAGTGTCTAAGTATCTTATTATATATTATTGTAGTTTCTGAGACTTGTGGTCGACTTGGGACAGCCAGTCCCAGTAGAATATATATTTCTGTAATTATTATATGTTAAATGAATAAGAGTATTGTATTTTAGACAACCTCTCTACAATCTGCCTTTAGCCCCTCGAACATACCCAGTCGGTACGCCTCATTAGTTCGGTCATAGCCTAAGGCACGCTACCAAAGTTTAATTACCTTAGGGCCAGAGTTTTTCTCCCCTATAAAGGGAGAATAAAGGCATCTACGACTAAAACACCCAAATACCATAAAATACACTTCACAACATAAATCGTACATACTGTTACAATGTTGTAAAAATAGCGAAATTAGTTGTAGTGTTAGTAGTAACTAGGATAGCTATTTTTATTAAATGGTTCTTGAATTTTGGCTAAAGGGGGCACAGCCTCTTCCTATAGGGAACGTTTTCTGTTTGTTTTAAGTTTTTAAGTCGCTCTTTACATTCATTTGAAAAATATTTTGTTTCTTTCTATTCAATCACATAAAATGATACGAAAAAAAACACCATTCAGACTGGAAAAAACGCGAAAGGAACTTGTATATGATGAACTATTAATTTTTTTTTTTTAACAAATCTTATATGGCACACAGACACTGCCACAAGGCAAGGAATCAGCTACATTATAATGTGCATGCCCGTGGTTTTCTTCTGATCTTAGGATGTAACGAAAAAAAAACGTTTTTTTCAACTGAAATTACGAACAGAAACTATTCCGTTTATGAGGGGGTTGCCAAAGATTCAACGTTCGTCACACAAAATATTTTTAGGGCCTTAGGAAGCTTCATATTCAACATCAGTAGACATCTTTGATATGCTTCTGTGGTCACCCCGTACCAAGACCCTCCCCCGAGGTATCCTGTTGGGAGCAATGAACTCTTACTTGGCGTATATTAGCTAACGGTTTGAGCTAAATTGTTGAAAGTTACTACACACGTTTTAACGGTTTATTCTAAATTAGGATCCTCCTCCTCTTATAAAGAAGATAAACAATTGAATGGGTGTCCTCGGGAAATATACGAATTGAACAAACACGGACTTGAGCTACTTCAGTGGACATTTGAGATTTTGTCCTTTTTTCTTGTTTTAGTAACATTTATAAAAACCTTCCTGAAATCAAAATTATTCTAGTATTGAAAATTTAAAAGGACAATACCCATACAAATTGACCTTCATCACCTATCGAAAATCAGGATCAATCAGGAATCGCTTAGGGAACAGTCAGAATTTACTTAGGAACTAAAACGATAGATCCCAGAATATTTCCATGAAATATTCACATATCTGGAAGTTTTCCAGAAATTGGAAATCTGTTACCATCGTATCTTTATGTGTTATTACTGTTTTTACAGCATATGTCTTCGCTTAACTTTACCCCAGATTCACAAAAATTGAAAAAAAAAATACTTGACAGTTTCACTTTCTAATTTCGAGGCAGTGGAAAAAGCAATATATCGTCAGGAAATTGGCACAGACCTTCCACCTTTTGTCTCATTAAAAGAGGAATTAAGTCTTGGTGAGCAATTAATATGGAAATATCTAATAAATTCTTAAATTTAAGGCCTCAGTCCTGGACTTTGTAAACGCCTACCAACGAATAATTTATTGAGGTGGGAAGAAGGACTCAAGATTCGGTAACATGTACGAGCAGAGACTCGTTATAGAGTTGGGCCAGTTGGGCCAAGAAAATCTCCACGTTGCTTCCTGAGGTAAGAAACCACCAAATGACCAAAAATAACCAAATATTAACCAAATAACCAAATAATCTGGTTGGATACTTCAGCTGCTTTTAATATCTAAGATACTTCTAAAATTGCAAACCTTCTTGTTTTGCTTCTTAAAAACCTGAAAGCCAAGGGCTTAAATGTCTTTGCACAGTTTAAAACGTCGTATAGAGTTGAATCCAATTCTGTAGGCTAAAAGTAGATACTTCTGTATCTCATAGAACTGACTCGAGAGCTTTGTGTAGATGCCTAGCCCCTTCAGCTTCTACCACGGATTTTCTGGGGATGTCTTTTTTTCCTCCAGGCCCTCATGAGGTTTGTGCCTATGTTGCTGATAAAAGCTTATGCATATATAAGAAAGAGCTAACTTGAAGCACTGTTACCCCATATAATAGTAGCTATGTTGGGATTTGAGTTGAACTAATTTTCCGGATTTTTAAAACCCAGAATGAAATATTTCATTGAATTTTCCTTAAAAAAAAATTAAAAAACTTTAAGAGCGAAGATGTCCCCTAAAAATACGGTCAGATTCCCCCCTGCCATATACGCACCCCATGCTATGTTCCAATGAAATTTTTGCCTATGGTACGTACAAAAGTTTATACAGATCAGAAAAAGCTAAATTAAATCGCCGTCACGCCTTTGAATAAAAAATATATCTTAAGTTAATTTAAACTATTCTTCCTGATTCTTTAAATCCCGAAACAAAGGTAATTCTTAAAAACATTCACTCACGAAAGTATAGGGTTAGACTTAGTTCCATTCTTCTCTGCCTTCCACTCAATGAGAAAGTAATAAATCTTTTTGAAGTCGGCAATAGCCTTTCAACTTTTGTCTCATTAAGCGGAAAAAGACGCGATGAAGTAATTAATCATGGAAGATTAAGACTTTAGACTGGAGGGATTTAGATGGTAGTAAGCCCCAGAATCCTTAGAGAGGAATATATTTTCAAAGTTTAATGAAAGTTTCATTTGCTGAGACAATATCTAAGCACAGAAAATGAAAAAACATGATCAAGTTTGAGCATCTTAATTTGCATGTAAGCAACATTAAGTTTAGGGTAAAAATTTGGTTTTATATAGTGACTTGGTTTTCACAAGTCTTTTTCTTGATATGGCAAGTAACTATACAGCTTTAAGTAATTGGTCATGCACAGGGACAAATCTCTAGCATTTTCGTTTGGGGTGGGGGGGCAAGAGGGGTCTGTATCCAGATAGTCAAGGGGCATGGGATGTATAACAATTTTTTCTCACTATTATTGGGAGAGAACAACGATGCCCCGGGCATGAATCAATGAATTGGGAGAAAATAACTTTCATTCACTTTACTGATATATAGGCAAGCTCTGCTACGTTGTTCTTAAGCTTTGTTAGAAAAACGTGACGCGGAAGGGGGATTTTCGTCTTTTTGCATTTCTAACAAACCATTTTAAAAACTCATTAGAGCTTGGCTGTGTACTGATATAACAAACGATAATCAACTTTTCTCCATGTGCAATCATTAAAAGCTGCATAGTTACATGGCAAATCAAGAAAAAGACTCACAGAATCAATCAGTTCATGGTAACGAACTGTAAGTAAGGAGCGACGCGACTTAATACTCGTAGAAACCAAATCTCTAAAAACGGAATTTCTATATCAATAAATACATTGAAAATATTGGCTTATTATGCTGATTCTAAATAAATATGTTTTATTAAGTTTAATGTTACTCATCAAAAGCTACGAGCCTGAGAGAATTTGCCTGATTTTCGGAAAAGGGGGAAACATCCCTTAAGGTCAAGGGATATTTATCAGAAGTACATCATCAGATTCAGCTAATCCAAATAACCCTATTGTAAAAGTTTGAAGCTCCCATCTGCAAAAATGTGGAATTATGCATTTTTGCCAAAAGAAAGATCACAAATGCGTGGTTATTTGTTTGTTGGTTTCTTCCCCAGGGGTGATTGCATCGAACCAGTAGTCCCAGAATATCGGGAAAGGGCTCATTCGAATGGACATCAAAAGTTCCAGTGCCCTTTTTAAGTAACCAAGGGGATTGGAGGGCAACTAGCACCCATCCCATCCCCTTTTTTCTCAGAGTCGTCTGACAAACATATTGAGATATTCGTTTTGTTCAGTATAATTTAAAAGCCCAGTAACTATGCTTTTGGAGATAAAATGACCCCCATAGCCCCCTGGGAAAGGTCTGTAAGTGATGAAATTTTCCCTTTATTTCCGTATAGTATTTGTTATTGGTAGGTATATAGACATTTTTTGGGGAGAGGATAAGTTTTCTGCGGGGCGTATTTTCCACGGGGATAATTTTCCTTGGAGAGGAAAATTTCCGGGGGTGAGCTTTCGAGGGGAAATTTAACGCTGGGAGGATTTGACAGATTTTGCATGGGGAGATGTTCTGGGCGAATCAACCAAGGGCTATATTTTGCGTATTTGGATTTCCGTGGAAAAAATTTCCACGGATGAGGGGATTTCTAGAAAGATCGGGAAATTATTAGAAATTAAAGTCTTTTTCAAATTAGAGTATGCTAAGGAGAATTTTTCGGACTGAATCGTCCGCAAGAAATTTTACAGGGGAGGGGATTTTCACTGGATCGTCCGCAAGCAATTGTACAGGGGAGGGGGGTTTTCAGCGAGGTTGGAATGATCCCGAGGGAATTTTAAGGGGGGTGTATCTTAAGTGGGATAAAATTTCCACGGATTAGTTTCCTGTGAGAGGGAGATAATTTTTCATGGAGGGTGTGCCAGATTTACCGGCATTATTTGAAAAACGCTCAAAAATTAAATAAAAAAACAAGTTTTTTTTACTGAAAGTAAGGAGCTACATTAAAACTCGAAACGAATAGAAATTAATCGTATATGGAGAAGCCACCTCCCCCTCCTCAATACCTTACTCTTTACGCTAAACTTTCCCTGTTTGTCCCAATTTTTCAAGAGCAGCGTCTGAAACACAAGGGTCGTTTAATCATTATAGGGAGCTTTTTTGAAAGTGCTAAAAGCTTTAGCGTAAAGATCAAAGTATTGAGGAGGAGGGCAACCTCTTCATATACGGAACAATTTCTGTTCGGCTTGAGTTTTAATATTCGCCGTTACTTTAAGTTGAAAAACTGGTTTTTTTTATTTAATTTTATATAAAAGGTTCACAGTCTTTCAAAGCAGACTACATTTATATCCGCTAGTAGACACAGCTTATGTCCGAAGAGGTAAATGATATTAAGATCAATTCCCTCTTAACTACCCTTCTTTGGGACCGTGTTGACACCCTTTTAGGTTAAGTCTTAAGCTTCAGCCAAGAACATTTTTTCCCAAGCATTTTTCCGAAACCTGGAGAACTAGAAACTAGCATTTTTGCAAACCTGGAGGAGTGGGGTGTGCTGAGTGAATCATTTCAAACACCCTTGTGTTGAATTCCCTCTCATCATTGAATGTGCGTGGATGTACAAGATTTATTTTTCTTTGGTCCATACAGTATGTTTAAAACTTTCAACGTCTTTGTCCCAGGAAAAGGGAAGCTCCACAACTTTCAGACCCCATTCTAGCTGCATCTTTGGCTCACATTTGTGTATTTAAAATCATTTGTATTTCTACTAAGTACCTGTATATTAATGAACTATCTTCTGCGAAGGAACTCTCTTTCCTCAGATTTATTTTTAATGTTCATTTGTTTGATGATACTCATATTTGTCATGTCTTGAGGCCAGTAATTCTCAGAGGAGATTGGCTGCTCCTTTTGTTCTATCACTGCTCATAAAGTCAAAAGATTATTGCACCAATATTTTTTGAGCTGTCTCCTGTTTGCAATTGCGAAAATTAATGGTTTACATCATCTTAAAGTCAGATTAAATTAATTATCAAGATCGAATGGTCTTGCAATCGGTCTTAAAGTTTTAATACACAGCATAGATACATACACAGTAAATTAATTTTGTTTCAAAAATAAACACAAGCTAGCCAGAGGAATTCCTTACCTCTCCCTGTACTCCTCCTTTTACTCCTCCCCTTCCCGATCGGTATCCTCTCCGTATTGGAGATTGGAGGGATATTTCTTCCTAGGTTTTAACTTCTGCTTTGTTTATACCTACCTTCAAAACCCCTTTTCTCGAATAGGGTGCCAAGCGGGCCCCCTTATCCTCAACAATACTGCTTAGTTGTGTGCAGATTTTCGTTCGCAAAGTTTTAACCAGCCGTATCTAGCCTCCCGGGGTTTTCTGCGTGAGAGGCTGCTTAAGTAAGATAATGAGCTAGTTGCAGGATTACAATTCTATGCCTTGTGTCTTTTAGCGCCTACCTGCCAAAAAATGTGAGAGCCTCCTGACATTGGCTGGGAACTAGACTATTTTTACGTTATTTGTTTCCCGTTTGTCTATTATTTTTTTTTTCCCGTTTGTATTTTTCTGTTTTCATGTGTTTACGATTCTTTTTTTTTTGTATTGTATGTCTTTGACCGAACTAAAAACACACAGTTGAATTGAAATAGCATTCGTAAATTATTTGGTTTCTCATTTTTCCCTTATTTATTCTATAGTTCTTTTTTTTACTCATCAGTAAATCAGTCAAATTTCAAATTATTAATATAAAGTTCTAACTTTTTGTATTTACAATACAATACCTCATCTAAAAAACTGTCTGGATACGCTATGTCCCTTCCTAAGCATGATCTTGCGTAAATAATCCTGGGATATATTCAGTGGGGGTTTTCACTAAATAGTTTGGGATACAAAATTCATGAAGGAGTAAAAGTTGAACCTGAGTCACGGTCAAAACAAGAATTCTAGAGGACGGGTTAGAAGCAGAGAAACAGGGCTAAGAATACGGTCGATGGTATAAAATCATATACATTTGTAGTATTCAGTAGACAGCTCCTCAGTATTCACACTTCATAATTTTCGGGAATATCAACACAACCAAAGCCATGGACAAAATTAAAGCTCTAGAAAGAAGACTGGAAGCAGAGGAATAGGGCTAAGGGTGCGGGCAATAGCAAAAATTAGATGTATCTATAACAACAAATATAATATTTGTTGTTATACAAATATAATCTTATACAACAAATATAAAACTGTGTCTTGCTGTTAAATGTAGGAATTTAATGAGAAGGTTTTGCATGTTTTTTTTTCAGAATTAAGAATACGGTCGATGGTATAAAATCATATACATTTGTAGTATTCAGTAGACTGCTCCTCAGTATTCACACTTCATAATTTTCGGGAATATCAACACAACCAAAGCCATTGACAAAATTAGAGCTCTAGAAAGAAGACTGGAAGCAGAGGAATAGGGCTAAGGGTGGTGGTCAGAGGGCTGAAGGGCTTTGAGCCGGAGATCAGCACCAATGGTTCGGACTTCAAGAAGGCTAGTACCGTCTCCTTTACCTTTTTTTAGATAGTAGACATCCCCTAATTATTTACTCTTTACACATTTTGGAATATTAACAGGTCCTGACTCGCGGAAAAGACAAGAGCTTGAAGGGGAGGATTAGAAGAGTAGGAATAGGGCTCAAGGTACTATTAATCGCAAAAAAATGATATACATCTTTAATAGCCAGTAGACATCTCCTCAGTATTCACACTTTATAAATTTCCAGGATATCAGGTTCATTGTTTTTCTTAAGTAAAAGTAAACAAAGGTGAAATTGAAACGCCAAGAAAAATTGATTTTTGTTACTGTTAGCAACGAAAGGCTTACGAAAGAGGTGGCCGTATTTCTAATTTTGAGTTATAACTTCCTTGGACAGGTCTACTGTTGTCTTATCTGAAACAACAGACTTTCCTAAAAATCAATTTCATTTGTGGGGGATATGTGTAGGTTGTTTAGGCATAACTAAACAACACTGGAATTGCTTTGATTCTAATAGAGATAGAATATATCCTTCTTCAACAATTTGTCCGATGTCAGATTTGTAAAATTATATTTCTCCAGAAATTTCGTTTGCAGCAGAAATCAAATGAGTCTTGCAAATAATTGAATAATGCTAATTACTTATTTTATATGGCCGGAAATATCTCTCTTCCAAAGGTTAGGAGAAATCTGACTGGCATTTAATATTATTTTACTTTTTTTAATGCAAAAAGACGACATTTATTTTTGAATAAAATAGTAATTGAAACAACACAATTTCTAAATATTCTATTTGCAGCAGAAAATTATATTAAGCTAAAAGAAGAAGGAAAAGACACTAAGTTGATGCAATTTTTACCCACTAAAATAATACTTTTTCAATGATAATTTTGTTTCTTCTTGCTTCACATATATAATGCTCATAAATGCACAAAACGATAATATACCAATACTATAATATAATAATATATGCAATAATCATAATAATAATAATGTAATAGAACAATAATATAATAATACAATATAATATATAAAATACTACGTTGCTTGGTATTTTCATTGAAAATGTTTTTTTTTGTTATTTTTACAGACAGAATTGAAAAAAAATTGCCGCGCCTATATTTTGAAAAAATACTGAATAAAACCATCCTCCTTCAATTTTTGTGAATTTATGTTATTGATACCAAACATAGAAATTAAGCGTTTCAAACTTTCTGACGTCTTATCTCTAATAGTTAGTTAAGCTATCAACCAGTAGGGATCCTTAGAGATTAAAAAAAAATTCCTTCATTAATTAAATTCTATTAACTTATTGAAATAAATAAATACTAAAATTTTCTTAAAATTAGAAATAAGGCCTTTAACAACAACCCACGACAATTGAACAGACTGCCATAGAATTACAGCGCTATTTTCTGAAAAACCTTTTCATATCACTAATGAATAATTGTTAGTAGGGATAAGTAACATTGCATTTTAACCTTCAAGTTACTCAAGATTTGTTACAGGAAAGAGGGAACAAGAGACAACGAGAGAAACAAAGAGAGACAAAGTGATAAACAACACCGAATTCTTCTGCAGTCGAAACAATTTAAGATCTTAGTTTTTTATTCGCCGTCTTGCCAAAACGGGAAAATTCGTTTTAGAATACAATCTTGGTCAGAAATTTCCCGACTTTCCAAGACAGAGGATATCAAACAGTTCGTGGTAGCGAACTGTAAGTAAGGAGTGACCCGACTAAATAGTTGCCGAAACTCTAAAAAACGAAAATTTGATACCAATAGATGCATCAAAAGGGTCAGATTTTTATGCTGATTTAAAATACATAGGTTTCATCAAGTTTAGTCGTACCGATCAAAGGTAACGAACCTGAGATAATTTGCCTTATTTTGAAAAAAGGGGGAAACACCCCCTAAAAGTCAGAGAGTATTAATGAAAATAACACCACCAGATTCAGCGTATCAGGAAATCCTACCGTAAAGGTTTCAGGCTCATATCTACAAAAATGTGGAATTTTGTATTTTTTGCCAGAAGAAAGATCACGGATGCGTGTTTATTTATTTTTTTTTTTCAGGGGTGACTGGGCTGACCCATTGATCCTGGATCATCGGGAGAGAGCTCATTTGAACTGAAATTAAAAGTTTTAATGCCCTTTTTAAGTGACCAAAAAAGTTGGAGGGCAACTAGGCCCCCTCCAACGCTCATTTTTCCCCAAAGTCACCCAATCAAAATTTTGATATAGCCATTTTGTTCAGCATAGTCGAAAAATCTAATAACTATGTCTTTTAGGACGACATAATTTGCCAAAGTCTTTGGGAGAAAGCCTGAATGTTGTTAACTTTGCCCATTGTTTACATATAGCATTGGTTATTGGGAAGTATACAGACGTTTTAGGGAGAATTTTGCTGGTGGGGGGTCTGGGGAGTGCGTAACGTGGGAGGATCTTTACGTGAAAGAACATGTCCTGGGGGAAGGGAATTTTCCAAGAAGGGGGTGCCGGATTTCCCACAATTTTCAAAAAACGATCACAAATTAAAAAAAGCAAGTTTTTTCAACTGAAAGTAAGGAGCAACAATAAAACTTAAAACAAACAAAAATTAGTACATATATGAGTATGTTCACCCCTTCGTCAATACCTCGCTCTTTACGCTAAAGTTTTTTTTTTAGTACTTTCAAAAGAGCTATTTATTGTATTTAAACGGCCTTTGTGATTCATGAGTCATTCTTAAAGAATTGGAAAAAAAATTCAAAATTTAGGAAAAATTCGAAAGGAGATCCTGTTTATAGTTTAGCATTTTTTTTTTCTTGTGATCAGTACCTGTGAAAAGATAAGGCCTTCGAACTTTTTCTTGGATCTTGAAGCAGGGAAGAAAAAGTTATACGAAGTTGGCAAATATTTCAAGTAGTTTTTCCCGAAATATCTTATCCAGTTCGCTAAATAGCACAAACAAAATTAAAGTATAAACAATCACAAGTCTAAAAGCAATCTAGCAGAACGGGTTGTTGAGTCTCAAGCAAGCTTGATGAAAAGTAAAACTCGACGTCCTAGCTCGACGTTGGAGCTGATGGCCTTACTTTTTTTTAGCTAGACCACTAGAGAATACGCGAGGAGGCCAAAATTAATTTAAAGAGACCTACCAGAAAGGGTTGCCGGATATTGACCAGAAAAGCTTTGATTTTTTTTCTTTAGTCACGGGTTTCCCAGATATGGGAATTATAATGCTACAGAAAACTTGTTTTCCGATTTGCTTAAAACTTTCCAGAATCAATTCCTCGACAAAGAGGACCAAATATTCTGCGTGGATGAAGAATGATCTTAGAAGACCTGGAAATAGGCCATAAGCTTTTGTTCTAATTCATTTGGAAAATTACAGTCGTAAGTTACCGGGTGAAGGGAAATTTAATCTTAAAAAAGTTTAGGGGCATGGTCCTCCCAGAATTTGGGCCCAAATGCGGTCAAGAAGTATTTTTCGAACCGGGTACGTGGTAATTTTTATTCATTAAAAAATATAACTTAGTTATAGTTTAGTTCGGCTATATAATTTAAAGTTCAACTATAGTTTTAATTTTGTTCGTTTTAAGATTCATCTATTCGTCCATAGTTGTGAGTGTTGTCTTCATATTTGATGTTATTGTTCATTTTCATAACTGTTCGTTTTGAATTTCCTTTATTTATTCGTAGTAAATTTTGTTTGTTGTGAATTTGAAAAATTCTTCCCTGCTCTGTTTAAATTTTAGTACGATTTTTTAATTTTGTTTGAAAAACTATTTCTTTGGAACGTGTTTTCTTTTAATAATTAGAAAGAGCACCAGCTTACGTTTAATAAAAACCCACACTTAGCTAAAGAGATACAACAATCGTATCGAAGTGGCAAAAGGATTTTTATAATCTTCATAATGTTAGTTTTGACTAAATTAAAGTATTAGTTCAGGACAGTTTAGAACTGCAGTGCCAAGTGTGGTTCTATTACCTAACCATTACAGTGACTTTTGTAACTTTAAACGGTACTGGTGAGTTATATGGACACTTCTAAAAAGTCAATTTTGGTTAATGCTAATGAAATAAAATAAAATAGAATGAATACATAATAGTTTACAAACAAATTTGGGCTATGTAGTTACACATTAGGGGGGGGGAGGGGTAAAGCATAGCATATGTTAAATACGTAACCTAGCCTATGTACCTTTTCCCCCCTTAAACCCCCAAAAAACGAGCAGGAATTAACATAAGTTGGGTGCAAAACCCCTATGCCTTCCCAAGGCCAGAACAAAATTTGCACTTTACTGAAAAAATATAAATGTTTTTACTTTTATAACTTTAATAAATCAAATAATATTAACATTTTGATTTCTAAATATCAGTATATGTATATTAAACTGACAATGCACATTCATTTGTATTTTTTCATTAAAGTGCAAATTTTGTTATGGCCTTGGGAAGGCATAGGGGTTTTGCGCCCAACTTATGTTAATCTCTTCTCGTTTTGAGTAAATCTCGGTTATTTATTGTAATTTCTGTTCTTTTTGGGTTTCATTTATTTATCCATGCTGATTTGTGGTAGTTTCACGCTTGGTAGATTATTTGATTTTATTTTTGCTCTTTTTTTGCTTAATGGAGTTCTTTGAAAAACTTATTTTGTAGGAAAAGTTTTTTAATTAATTTCTGTTCGTTTCATATTGACACAGTCTTTTCAGGGAAAAAGAAAGTAATACTTTAAATCTTTTCGTTTTTTAAGACTTTATAGGTTGGCCTACTATTTGTATGCTGGAGAAAAATTTTCAGCAATTTTTAACAACATACACCCTTTTAAAAATCTGGACACAAATAGTACTGTTTAATTTAGTTTCATACCTCCTCTAGTTAACCTGGAATGGAAAACTTGATACCAATCGCAAAAAAAATCTGTTTACTTTCTTTGATAGCTTGGATACACTTACGCTATTTTGATTTTGTTAAATTTCAAGAGCAGAGGTAGCCCAGAAAATTTGAACATAATACCCTCAGTCGTTCTTGGGATACTGCTGAGATGCCTTAGTGGGAATTAGCATTATCACAGTGCATTTTGATTTAATTTTAAGGCAACATTTAGTTTTTAAACATAATGGGCAAATGGAAGGGTAGGAGTGGAAGGGGGACTAGTTGCCCTCCAATCACTTTCGACTATTAAAAAGGGCATCAGCCCTTTCTATTTTCAATCGAATGAGCCCTTTTCGAAGTTCCGACGACAACTCCTTCGATACGAAGTGCCCTGGTCTAAACAACAACAACAACAAAAAATAAAACATTATACCCACATCGATTTTTACAATATAAATGTCAAGCCTTCCAATCACTTTCGACTATTAAAAAGGGCACTAGGCCTTTCGATTTCCAATCGAATGAGCACTTTTGGAAACGGCAAAGCTTTCTATAAACACCTTATATGCCCCCAGGGCATAAATTACAACCCTTACCCTAAGGTCATTCTCAAAGACCTAATTTCCAGAACTTTCTACTACGTTGAACAAAATGACTATCTGAAAATTTTGATTGGATGTAATTGGAGGAATGGGTGACGTGAGAGGGAGGTTAGTTACGCTCCAATCACTTTTGAGTATTACAAAGGGCACTAGCCCCCTCAATTTCGAATTGAATGGCCCCCTTTTGAAGTTTTACGACAACTCTATCTATAAAATCTTATATGCCCCCAGGGCATAAACTGCAACCTTTGCCCTTGGGGCTCTTAGGTGTTTGTCATCCTTAAATACAATTTCCCAATAATTTACAATTTAAATACAATAATTTCCAAAACTTTCAACTATGTTGAACAAAATGGCTATCTCTAAACTTTGATTGAATGTTTTTGGGGAAATGGTGGGCGTAAGAGGGGGGTTGATTACTCTCCACTCACTTTCGACTGCTAAAAAGGGCAATTTCAATTTCCAATCAAATGAGCCCTTTTTGAAATTTCTATAACAACTTTCGATATAAACTTTAATGCCCCCAGGGCATAACTTACAACCCTTGCACTGTGGGCTCTGAGGGGTTTATCATCCTAAAAGACCTAATTTCCAGAACTTTCAACTACGTTGAACAACATGGATATCTCAAAATTTTGATTGGATGTGTTTGGGAAAATGGTGGGCGTGGGAGGGGCGTTAGTGGCTATCTAATCACTTTCAACTATTAAAAAAGGCACTAGCCCTTTCAATTTCCAATTGAATGAGTTCTTTTGAAGTTTCTACGACAACGCTTTCAACAAAAACTTTATATGCCCCCAGGACATAACTTACGACCCTTGTCCTGAGGGCTGTGGGGGAAGGGGTTGTTATCCTTAAAGACCTAATTTCCAAAACTTTCAACTACGTTGAATAAAATGGTTATCGAAAAATTTTGATTGGATGTGTTTGGGGAAAAGGTGAGCGTGAGAAGGGGGGGGGGTAGTTGCCCTCAAATCACTTTCGGCTATTAAAAAGAGTACTAGCCCTTTGAATTTCAAATCGAATGAGCCCTTTTTCAAGTTTCTACGACAAAGATTTCAATAAAAACCTTATATATCCCCAGGGCATAACTTATAATCCTTGCCTTAGTAAAAACCTTATCTCAATGTGTATCTATGTGTATAATCTCTATGCGTGTCGTCTCTATGTGTGTGCGGTCTCTATGTGTGTGTCGTCTCTGTGTGTGTGTCGTCTCTGTGTGTTTGCAGTCTCTGTGTGTGTGTCGTCTCTGTGTGTGTGTCGTCTCTGTTTGTGTGTCGTCTTTGTGGGTTTGTCGTCTCTGTGTGTGTGTTGTCTCTGTGTGTGTGTCGTCTCTCTGTGTGTGTCGTCTCTGTGTGTGTATCGTCTCTATATGTGTTTCGTCTCTGTGTGTTTGTCGGCTCTGGTTTATTTTAGGTTAGATTATGGGGGTTAGTTTCCCTCCAATCACTTTTGACTATTAAAAAGGGTACTAGCCCTTTGCATTTCAAATCGAATGAGCCCTTTTTCGAGTTTCTAAGACAAAGATTTCAATAAAAACCTTATGTGCTCCCAGGACATAACTTATAATCCTTGCCCAGAGGGTTTTGGGGGAAGGATGGGTGTGTGTGTGTGTGTGGGGGGGGGGCTAGTTGCCATCCAATCACTTTCGACTATTAAAAAGGGCACTAGCCCTTTGAATATTCAATCGAATGAGCTTTTTTTGAAGTTTCTACGACAACGCCTTCTTTAAAAACCTTAGATGCCCCCAGGGCATATCTTAAAACCCTTGCCCTTAGGACTGTGGGGGAGCGTCCTCCTCAAAACATATTTTCTATCTGGAAATCAACTACGCTGAACAAAACGGCTATCTCAAAATTTTGATTGGATGTGTTTGGGGGTTTGATGGGCGAGGGTGGGGATTAGTTGCCCTCCAATCACTTACGACTATTAAAAAGGGCAATAGCCACTCCAATTTCCAGTCGAATGAACCCTTTTCGAAGTTTCTATGACAACTCCTTCGATGCGAAGTGCCCGAGTATGGAAAAAAAACACATTGAGCCCACATCGTTCTTTACTTAGGCAGCGCTAGCGCGCTGCCTATGATTGATTGGATGTGTTTCGAGAAAAGATGGGCGTGAGAGGGGTTTAGTTGCCTTCAAATCACTTTTGACTATTAAAAGGGCACTAGCCCTTTTAATTTCCAATCGAATGAGCCTGTTTTGAAGTTTCTACGACAACGCCTTCTATAAAAACCTTATATGCCCCCAGGGCATAACTTAAAACCCTTGCCCTGAGGGTTGTGGGGAAGTGTCCTCCTCAAAAACATATTTTCTATCTGGAAATCAACTATGCTGAACAAAATGGCTATCTAAAATATTGATTGGATGTGTCTGGAGAAAAGATGGGTGTGAGGGGGGTTAGTTGCCTTCATATCACTTTCGACTATTAAAAAGGGCACTATCCCTTTGAATTTCCAATCGAATGAGCCCTTTTTCAAGTTTCTACGACAAAGATTTCAATAAAAACCTTTTATAACCCCAGGGCATAACTTATAACCCTTGGCCTGGAGACTGTGGGGGGAGTATCCTGCTCAAAGGTATAATTTCCTGAGCTTTGAACTGCGTGGAACAAAATGGCTATATCAAAATCTTTATTGGATATGTTTGGGGAAACGGTGGGCGTTGAAGGAGTGTTAGTTGCTTTCCAATCACTTTCGACTATTAAAAAGGGCGCTAGCCATTTCAATTTCCAATCGAATAAGCCCGTTTTGAAGTTTCCTACGACAACGCGTTACATAAAAACCTTATATGCCCCTGGGCATAATTTACAACCCTTGCCCTGAGGGCTGTGGGGGGGGGGGGGGGGTTGGCATCCTCAAAGACCTAATTTCCAGAACTTAAAATTATGTTGAATAAAATGAGTATCTCAAAGTTTTGATTAGATGTGTTTGGGGAAAAGGTGGGCGTGAGAGGCGGTTTAGTTGCCCTCTAATCACTTTCTACTATTTAAAAGGGCACTAGCCCTTTGAATTTCCAATCGAATGAGCCTATTTTAAAGTTTCTACGACAAAGCCTTCTATAAGAAACCTTGTATGCCCACAGGGCAAAACTTACAGCCCTTGCCCTAAGGGCTTGTCCTCAAAAACATAATTTCTATCTAGAAATCAACTACGCTGAACAAAATGGTTATCTAAAATATTGATTGGATGTGTCTGGAGAAAAGATGGGTGTGAGAGGGGGTTAGTTGCCTTCATATCACTTTCGACTATTAAAAAGGGCACTATCCCTTTGAATTTCCAATCGAATGAGCCCTTTTTCAAGTTTCTACGACAAAGATTTCAATAAAAACCTTTTATAACCCCAGGGCATAACTTATAAGCCTTGGCCTGGAGACTGTGGGGGAGTATCCTGCTCAAAGGTATAATTTCCTGAACTTTGAACTGCGTGGAACAAAATGGCTATATCAAAATCTTTATTGGATATGTTTGGGGAAACGGTGGGCGTTGAAGGAGTGTTAGTTGCTTTCCAATCACTATCGACTATTAAAAAGGGCGCTAGCCATTTCAATTTCCAATCGAATGAGCCCGTTTTGAAGTTTCTACGACAACGCGTTACATAAAAGCCTTATATGCCCCTGGGCATAATTTACAACCCTTGCCCTGAGGGCTGTGGGGGGGGGGGGGTTGGCATCCTCAAAGACCTAATTTCCAGAACTTAAAATTATGTTGAATAAAATGGGTATCTCAAAGTTTTGATTAGATGTGTTTGGGGAAAAGGTGGGCGTGAGAGGCGGTTTAGTTGCCCTCTAATCACTTTCTACTATTTAAAAGGGCACTAGCCCTTTGAATTTCCAATCGAATGAGCCTTTTTTAAAGTTTCTACGACAAAGCCTTCTATAAGAAACCTTGTATGCCCACAGGGCATAACTTACAGCCCTTGCCCTAAGGGCTTGTCCTCAAAAACATAATTTCTATCTAGAAATCAACTACGCTGAAAAAAATGGCTATCTAAAATATTGATTGGATGTGTCTGGAGAAAAGATGGGTGTGAGAGGGGGTTAGTTGCCTTCATATCACTTTCGACTATTAAAAAGGGCACTATCCCTTTGAATTTCCAATCGAATGAGCCCTTTTTCAAGTTTCTACGACAAAGATTTCAATAAAAACCTTTTATAACCCCAGGGCATAACTTATAAGCCTTGGCCTGGAGACTGTGGGGGGAGTATCCTGCTCAAAGGTATAATTTCCTGAACTTTGAACTGCGTGGAACGAAATGGCTATATCAAAATCTTTATTGGATATGTTTGGGGAAACAGTGGGCGTTGAAGGAGTGTTAGTTGCTTTCCAATCACTTTCGACTATTAAAAAGGGCGCTAGCCATTTCAATTTCCAATCGAATGAGCCCGTTTTGAAGTTTCTACGACAACGCGTTACATAAAAACCTTATATGCCCCCTGGGCATAATTTACAACCCTTGCCCTGAGGGCTGTGGGAGGGGGGTTGGCATCCTCAAAGACCTAATTTCCAGAACTTAAAATTATGTTGAATAAAATGGGTATCTCAAAGTTTTGATTAGATGTGTTTGGGGAAAAGGTGGGCGTGAGAGGCGGTTTAGTTGCCCTCTAATCACTTTCTACTATTTAAAAGGGCACTAGCCCTTTGAACTTCCAATCGAATGAGCCTTTTTTAAAGTTTCTACGACAAAGCCACCTATAAGAAACCTTATATGCCCACAGGGCATAAATTACAGCCCTTGCCCTAAGGGCTTGTCCTCAAAAACATAATTTCTATCTAGAAATCAACTACGCTGAACAAAATGGCTATCTCAAAATTTTGTTTGGATGTGTTCTTGGAAATAATGGGCGTGGAAGGGGTGTTAGTAAACTTCCAATCACTATTAAACAGGGCACAAGCCACTCCAATTTCCAATTGAATGAGCGCTTTTCGAAGTTTCTACGACAACTTCTTCGATAAGAAGTGCCCTGCTCTAAAGGAAAAAATTAATAAATAATACACTGGGCCAACATCGTTCTTATATGCCCCCAGGGCATAACTTAAAATCCTTGCCCTGAGGACAGTGGGGGAGCGTCCTCCTCTTTACTTAGTCCCCGTTTCTTGTCTCGTTCTCGAGTGTCCCCGTTCTTTACTTAGGCAGCGCGATCGCGCTGCCTATGATTTATGCAACAACTTTCTATATAAGCCTTATATGCCCCCAGGGCATAACTTACAACCCTTGCACTGAGGGCTCTGAGGGGGTTATCATCCTAAAAGACCTAATTTCCAGAACTTTCAACTACGTTGAACAAAATGGATATCTCAAAATTTTGATTGGATGTGTTTTGGAAAATGGTGGGCGTAAGAGTGGCGGTAGTCGCTTTCCAATCACTTTCAACTATTAAAAAAGGCACTAGCACTTTCAATTTCCAATTGAATGAGCTCTTGTGAAGTTTCTACGACAGTGCTTTCAACAAAAACTTTATACGCCCCAGGGCATAACTTACAACCCTTGCACTGAGGGCTCTGAGGGGGTTATCATCCTAAAAGACCTAATTTCCAGAACTTTCAACTACGTTGAATAAAATGGCTATCTAAAAATTTTGATTGGATGTGTTTGTGGAAAAGTTGGGCGTGAGAGGGGGGCTAGTTGCCCTCAAATCACTTTCGACTATTAAAAAGGGTACTATCCCTTTGAATTTCAAATCGAATGAGCACTTTTTCAAGTTTCTACGACAAAGATTTCAAAAAAAAACCTTATATGCCCCCAGGGCATAACTTATAATCCTTGCCTTGAGGGTTGTGGGGGAGTGTCCTCCTCAAAAATATGTTATCTATCTGGAAATCAACTACGCTGAACAAAATGGCTATCTCAAAATTTTTATTGGATATGTTTGGGGGAATGATGAGTGTGGGGGGGCTAGTTGTCTTCCAATCACTTTCGACTATTAAAAAGACCACTAGCCCTTTGAATTCCCAATCGAATGAGCTTTTTTTGAAGCTTCTACGACAACGCCTTCTTTAAAAACTGTATATGCCCCCAGGGCATAACTTAAAACCCTTGCCCTGAGGGCTGTGGGAGAGTCTCCTCCTCAAAAACATATTTTATATCTGGAAATCAACTACGCTGAACAAAATGGCTATCTCAAAATTTTGATGGGGTGTGTTTGGGGGAATGATGGGCGTGGGGGGGGGGGGCTAGTTGCCTTCCAATCACTTTCGACTATTAAAAAGGGTACTAGCCCTTTGAATTTCCAATCAAATGAGCCTCTTTTGAAGTTACTACGACAACGCCTTCTATAAAAACCTTATATGCCCCCAGGGCATAACTTAAAACCCTTGCCCTGAGGGTTGTGGGGGAGTGTCCGCCTCAAAAACATATTTTCTATCTGGAAATCAACTACGCTGAACAAAATGGCTATCTCAAAATTTTGATTGGATGTGTTTGGGGGAATGATGGGCGTCGGGGGGGGGGCTAGTTGCCCTCCAATCACTTTCGACTATTAAAAAGGGCACTAGCCACTCCAATTTCCAATCGAATGAGCCCTTTTCGAAGTTTCAAAGACAACTCCTTCGATACGAAGTGCCCGGGTGTGGAGAACCAAAAAAAAACAAAAAAAAAACACACATTATGCCCACATTGTTCTTTACTTAGGCAGCGCTAGCGCGCTGCCTATGATCACAAACTTAGTTTGGTACTACATAGGCTTTAGTGGTTTTTATAGTACTGACGTCATTTCCTATGGTAAGTGTCTGAGGCTGATTAAAGCCATTTCAAGCTGTCACAAACTTAGTTTGGTGCTATACAGCCTTTAGTGGCTTTTATAGTACTGACGTAATATCCTATGGTAAGTGGCTGAGGCTGATTAAAGCCATTTCAAGCTATCACAAACTTAGTTTGGTGCTATACAGCCTTTAGTGGCTTTTATAGTACTGACGTAATATCCTATGGTAAGTGACTGAGGCTGATTAAAGCCATTTCAAGCTATCACAAACTTAGTTTGGTGCTATACAGCCTTTAGTGGCTTTTATAGTACTGACGTAATATCCTATGGTAAGTGGCTGAGGCTGATTAAAGCCATTTCAAGCTATCACAAACTTAGTTTGGTGCTATACAGCCTTTAGTGGCTTTTATAGTACTGACGTAATATCCTATGGTAAGTGGCTGAGGCTGATTAAAGCCATTTCAAGCTATCACAAACTTAGTTTGGTGCTATACAGCCTTTAGTGGCTTTTATAGTACTGACGTAATATCCTATGGTAAGTGGCTGAGCTACGTAATTATAAGCTTTCACATTTAAACAAATTCTTTCAAGCTAGGATCCGGTAAAAATCCATAAAGTCATCAAGATCATCGTCTAAAATCATCAACATCATCATAAGCAAACTATCCTAACAAATTCAAATTTGGAATAGAGACAGAAATTCAAGGTCTAATGTTTTTCACGCACTGATAAAATGTGGTGAAAAGGCGACGGGGAAGGCTTTATAGGGGGAAGTTTATTAATTTATTTCCGTAGTTTATTAATTACTCTTCCAGAAATTTCGTTTACTTGCTACCATGTTGAATTTTCTTTAACGTAACATAAAGTTGTGTAAATTAAAATTCAATGTAGTTATCGAGTCTACTTGTCACTGCCTGTATTGCGGACAAAATTTGCTCCTTAAGATTATGCAACGTACCGAAAGTGTTAAGTTATGCTAGTGCCAAAGGTTCTACGATGTAATTTAAAAACATCACTACACCAATATACTGACACACTCCTTGCCTCTGTTCTTTCTTGCTTAAATCTTCCGTTTCGACCAACTTCCACAAAACAGTAAAGGAGTTTGATCTAACATTTTTATTCAATGCAGGAAAAATAGCTCTTTAACAGTTCTGGATCTGATTTTCTACCATATTTTAGATCTCCTGAGAAATATGTTCATTGTTTAGCGGCTCATAAATATTCAAACATTGTCGGTAGAAACTTCACATGCGAAAATAAACAGAAATTGATTTAAATGATAACAAAAAAGGACAGAAATTCTGGTATTCGTGACACTTTTCCAGTGACTGGACAGGAGTTCTTAAGATTGTTCTCTTCTTTGTTTGGAAATTTACGAGTTTCCTGCAATATTATAACTATTCATGGCCTGCTTTTCATGCTATCTTTTTATTTGATGTATTTTAATTTATTTTTACGTTCTTTTATTTAAACCTACTAAGAGTAAGTAGGATATTATCCGAGGATGAATTTGTCAACTCTTTTCTTTGACTTCATTTTCAAAGAGAAATCAAGATGATGACTCGAGAATTGCATTCAGGGAAAAAGAACCTCTTTTCGTCTTGCTGCGTTGTAGTTCAATATCCTAGTTCCAAACCCTTTTTCAATTTCTAGGAGATACGTTGGGAGTTTCAATTAATAGGGTTTTTGTTTTTACAGAACGCTGCATTGGCTTCTTAGTCGAAGTTGTGTTAATGGTATATATACAGCAAATTGTAGACAAAAATAACTTTGGAAAAGCTATCTTGTGATCATTGTGACACTAACTAGTCATTTGTTGATGATTAGTCATTTTGATGACTAGTCATTTTGATGACACTAACTAGTCATTTGTTGATGATTAGTCATTTTGATGACAAGTCATTTTGATGACACTAACTAGTCATTTGTTGATGATTAGTCATTTTGATGACTAGTCATTTTGATGCCTAGTCATTTTTATGACTCTAACTAGTCATTTGTTGATGATTGTCATTTTGATGACACTAACTAGTCATTTTTTGATGATTAGTCATTTTGATGACTAGTCATTTTGGTGGCACTAACTAGTCATTTGTTGATTATTAGTCATTTTAATGATCAGTCATTTTGATGACACTAACTAGTCATTTGTTGATGATTAGTCATTTTGATGACAAGTCATTTTGATGACACTAACTAGTCATGTTTCACGGCAGGCAGAGTAGAGAGAAGATTTCTTCAACTATATTTAAGACAGATATAGTGTCCTTTAAAACTAAGAAACGCATGATTCTTAAAAGACAGGATATTTATCCAAACGAATTCTAATTTTGACCTCTAAAAGGGCATACAAAGAGGCCTCTAAGTCTAAAACGACCTATAAACCAGCATCTGGATTATCTAATTTTAGCTTCTAAAGTAGCATCAGGAACAATCAGCGGTTTTTTCATCACTAGTCTGTAGTTCATGAGATTGCTTCATTTGTCGTTTGGGAACTTTTTAGCTATATGCAAACATGGACTGCTTGGAACTGTTTCCCAACTTTTTTTGGATAATTTGATATTGTTCTGGGATAGTATTGTACTTTTTATATCTTTTTTTCATTTACACACGAAATGATTTGTAAAATAAATATTGAAAAACGAGATTGTATTTTTTGTTGCAATAGGTAGGTCATGCAAAAAAATTAGTCTTTTAGATATGATTTTACTTTAAGAATTAATATGTTTGAAAATATAAATAAAAAGATGAACGTCACGCATTAAAAAACCCTCCGTCGCGTATAAATTAGGGTATTCCAGTCTTTTCCCAGGTCTATGCCTGTTAAAACACTATAGCATGTATAGGGAATAATCCTATTTCCACTAAATAGGATTTAAGACATCCTATTTTGAGCGGTCTACAATATGTTTGTTGAAAAGCCATTTTGTGGGTTTGAGACATAAGTTAATAGTACTTGCCTTACAAATTTTTAGCACATCTTACCTGTTATGTATGATGTACAGTTTTTTATCAGTTATCTGGTTTTCCAAGATATTCAAAAGCTTTTTCCGTCAATGGTTTATTTGAATTGAAGGCCATGTTGAGTTTATTCAATGGGACAACTTTTAATACGCCGCATATTAAAGAACCTCGGCTGTGGTAGTTCCATGGGCGTTATCTTGCTGACCGCTCAAATTAAATATATTCTATCGATTTTTTTAATGCGTCCCCTGTCTGTGCCCTTAAATTAAACACTTTCTGTCGAACGGTTTAATTAACTATCTACAGTACTATCTTGTTAGGTTTTCGAAATGTTTGAAGTTGTTGTTTTTTTTTAAACCCATGTTGTATTCTCTTTTTTCGCCTCTGAAATTGTTAGGATATTAAGCTTTTGATTTCAGAGTTATTTTTATCTTATACTATTTTGCCTTATATTAAAGTGTCTTATAACTTTCCCTACAAATAATAGAACGGATTTCCGCAACCCTGTGTCTTACCTTATGTCGGATGCTAAAAATTCCTTGTACAAGCTACCTTTTGTAAATGACATTGAAAAAATCGTAGAAATATTTTTGGGGTTTTTCCTTCTCTTGAAAATTTACTACGTAATATACCATCTTTGGAGCTACTAAAGCCGACCCACAAGGGTAGTGAAAATAAGGATAGATATAAAATGATAAAGGATAAAGTGATAATTTATTAAAGGATAGCAACTGATAAAGGTATTGAGAGAAATAATTAGTTTTTTCAGATATTTAAGCTTCAGAGTTGGTTTTTTTTTCAAATCCAAATTCATTTAATTCAAAAACAAGACATAGCTCTCTTGGGCAAAGCTCAAATATGGTGTCTCTTAGTCATAAATAGCAAAATAAATTTGTCTGATAAAACTTCGTCATGATAAATAAACTAAAGCTTTTACTGTAACGCATGGTGTTACAGTGGACTGGGGTCAGTTCCGGAACCTTCTCAGCAGCTTCCCTGGGGGGACGAGATCTTATAGGGACAAAAGGTAGGGAAAGGAATGGTCGGTAGATCGGATGTTGGAGGAGGGGGGAGTCAAATCTTTGGCATAATTTTTCTCGGCGGGAAGAAAGGGATTCAAGTTTAAATTCTTTGAGGTAAAAGGAGTAAGGTAGAGGGGAATCGCCATAAATGATTTACAGTGATCTCTGTTGAACTCGTTCTATTTTATCAGTTTCATCCTGGGTAAGGGCAAAGTGTCAAACGGGACAAACATAAGGGGTGGATGAAAGTGCAAAATATTAGTTTCTGCTTGTCCTTAGGAACTCAAATTTTTTCAGTGTTTTTAGCATTTGGATTGCACCGTTAGCTTTTTTTACAATTGTGTTTGTATTCTCCCGCCATGTGAGGTCAGAAGAAATCACCACACCAAGTAAAGTTATTTTATGACTTATTAGCTCGGAAGTGATAGAAGGTTCGAAGGACGGTTGAGTATTCCGAAGAAAAGAAAATGTCGTGACCGAGCTTTTGTCTTTATTCACGACCATGTTTAGTTCAGCCGCCTCTGAGGTAACTTGGTCGATGAAACCAGCAGCATTGCTCTTTAAATGCTCAGATACGACTTCCGTTAAGGAAAAGTCGTCAATGTATTCCATCTGTCCTCCAGCTCAGCAGCATTTTCATTTATCATGAGGAGGAAGCCCAGCGGCCCAATCACAGGTCCTTGTGGAATTCCACAAAAAACTAGCAGAGAAGTGGAAAATTGGTCTTTATACTTTACAGCTTGCTCTCTATTTGTTAAGAAGCTCTTAATGATTTTAAAAATAAAGATGGGTATATTTTTTCCGCCATTTTCTAAAAGGATTTTGTGATCAACAAGGTCAAACGCTTTTCTGAAATCAATTGCAATTAAATTTATCCATCTCCCAGGCTCATCCAAGTGTTTTAAAATAAAATCAATTAAATTAACAAGGTAATGAATTGTCAAACACTTAGGGATGTTACCAAATTGCTTTCAATCAGTTACATTCTAAAGATATTTTTTCAGCCACACGGCAACAAAGCTTTCGTATATCCTGCTAAAAACTGACGTAACTGTGATCGGCCGGACACTAGAAAAATCATTAGCTGCTCCTTCTTTGGAATGGGGGTAATAAACCCTGTCTTCCATTTCTTTGTAAAATATCCTTTTTTCTTGTTATATTATTAAAAATTATGTAAAGGGGAAAGGATAATTCTTTAGCAAATGCTTTAATGAGAGCAACTTGAATGTCAAAAGGGGCAACGGAAGTTCTTTTTAACGAAGAGTTTACGGATTATAATTGCAGATGAAATATCAGCAATTAAACTATCATCTGAAGGAGTAGTTAAATTTACTGGAGGATCCTCAGGTGGAAGAGAGGGGTAAGACTGCACAATTGAAGCAAAATGGGTATTTAAATCATTCGCAGTTTTCTCTAGAGGCTCCTCCTTCATGAAGTCAACTGGTTGAGAACTTTTACCAGTCAGACTTTTTACTTTACTGAAGAACCGCGAAGGCTTGGACTCCAAAAGATGGTCAACTTCATTTTCATAGTAATTTGCTTGTGCCTCTTTGATTTTCCATTTTATTTGGTTTGCCAACTGTTTTGCTTGGCTCTCTTGACCTTTTCGTATTAGGTGCAATTTATTTTTTATCAATCGCTTTATTTTTGAATTTACGTATGGTTTATCACTAGAACAGAATTTTGTCTTACGTTCGGGAAAGCACTCGAGGAATTTTGAATTTACCTTATTATGGAATTCTTCTACTTGGGAATCAAAGTCTTTAGCTGAAGAGACTGCGACCCAGTTTTCTCCCGTTATCCAGTTACCGAATTGCAGAAGACAATGGTCAGGTAACTTTGGTTACTGAATATTTAATTTTACATTTTTCCAAGGGGTTCTACTGTAGCATATAATGATAACTTCCACCAAGTGGTGCTAGTTTACCTGGATTCTGATAATATTCCGAAAGATTTGTCAGGATTACATCCAGAGAAGTACTACCCTTAGTTGTTGGGCAATCGACTAGAGTTTTAAGGTTAAGTGACCTGGCCAGCGATTTGCTATCGAGTTCGTTAGCATCTCCTAGCATTACTACTCCAAAATATGGGTGAGTTCTCTGGACGTAATTTGTCGATTCCTGCAGCTTCTTCCAAAAAGCCTTTCTTGCTGCAGCGGGCTGACCAGGTGAATAATAGAAAACGCACACTGCTACGGGAATGTTTGTACGTAACAAAAATGAATATAAACCAATTTTTGATGCGTTTTTTTAAAGTTTTTGGTACAACACCCCTCCCCCCCCCTAAAAAAATCCTGGATACGTTCTTGATAGCAAGGTATAATTTTCAAGTCATGCTTTCGATAGACCCCACTGCCAAATAAAAAGAGAGAAAGTGGTTTTGTACCACTTTCTGTGGTTTTCTTGTGGGGAAATTGGTAGTAAGACTGAATCTATTATACACCAAGTTAAAAAATTATGGGAATTAAGATGAACTCTAGAATATATTAATTAGTCTTTAAATTTGTTACCGGTAGTAAATCATCCTTTAATAAAATTTAACAGTTTAATAAAATGAAGAAATGAATCACAGTGACTTGTTGCCAGCTTTAGCAATAGTCGTTCTTCGTTAGCCAAACTGTCATATATAGACTCTGTGCCCAAACTACAGTTCGAAGGGGTGTTTCAAAATGGTCCCTTCTTTGTAAAAGAGATTTCTAGCTTAAACGACAAATCGCCAAATGACAAATCTTTCTGTGTAAACACAACGTATAAGCATAGATCGAAAGACCACAACCGAGAATTTAAAGATGTTTTATGTTCACACAACGATTTCTTCTCATCTATTAAATAAAAAAACAAGTTTTTTTTAACTGAAAGTAAAGAGCCACATTAAAACTTAAAAGAAACAGAAATTATTCCGTATATGAGAGGGGCTGTCCCCTCCTCAGCGCCTCGCTCTTTACGCTAAAGTTTGACTCTTTGTCCAAACTCTACTTTTTAAAACAATAAAAAATTTACTGCAAAGAGCGAGGTGTTGAGGAGGGGAGAGCCCGTTTTATATACGAAATAATATCTGTTCATTTTAAGTTTTAATGTCGCTCCTTTCTTTCAGTTAAAAAACTTGCTTTTTGTATTTAATAGATTCAAAAAACTTTTTCCACAAAATAAGTTTTTCAAAGAAAAAGTAAAGAACTCCAATGAAGAAAAATGAGCAAAAATAAAATTAAATAATCTACCAAGCGTGAAACTACCACAAATCAGCATCGATAAATAAATGAAACCCAAAACGAACAGAAATTACAAAAAATAACAAAGTCAAACTCAAAACGAGCAGAAACTAACATAAGTTGGGCTCAAAACCCCTATGCCTTCCCAAGGCCAGAACAAAATTTGCACTTTACTGAAAAAAATATAAGTGTTTTTACTTTTATAACTTTAATAAATCAAATAATATTAACATTTTGATTACTAAATATCAGTATATGTATATTAAACTGACAATGCACATTCACTTGTATTTTTTTCAGTAAAGTGCAAATTTTGTTCTGGTCTTGGGAAGGCATAGGGGTTTTGAGCAGAACTTATGTTAATTTCTGCTCGTTTTGAGTTTGACTCTGTTATTTATTGTAATTTCTGTTCGTTTTGGGTTTCATTTAATTATCGATGCTGATTTGTGGTAGTTTCACGCTTGGTAGATTATTTGATTTTATTTTTGCTCATTTTTTGTTTAATGGAGTTCTTTACTTTTCTTTGAAAAACTTATTTTGTGGAATTTTTTTTTTTTTAATTAATTTCTGTTCGTTTTATATTGACATAGTTTTTTTACGGGAAAAGAAAATAATACTTTAAATCTTTTCGTTTTTCTTTAAGACTTTATAGTTTGGCCTGCTATTTGTATGCTGGAGAAAAATTTTCAGCAATTTTTAACCACATACACCCTTTTAAAAATATGGACACAAATAGTAGTGTTTAATTTAGTTTCATACCTCCTCTAGTTGACCTGAAATGGAAAACTTTATACCATTCGCAAAAAAAATCTGTTTACTTTTTTTGATAGCTTGGATGTACTTGCACTATTTTGATTTGGTTAAATTTTAAGAGCAGAAGTAGCCCCGAAAGTTTGAACATAATACCGTCAGTCGTTCTAGGGATACTGCCGAGATGCCTTATTGGAAATTAGCAATAACACAGTGCATTTTGATTTAATCTTAAGGCAACATTTAGTTTTTAAACACAATGGGCAAATGGGAGGGGGGCGTGGGAGGGGGATTAGTTGCCCTCCAATCACTTTTGACTATAAAAAAGGGCACTAGGCCTTTTGATTTCTAATCGAATGAGCCCTTTTTGAAACGACAACGCTTTCTACAAACACCTTATATACCCCCAGGGCATAAATTACAACCCTTACCCTAAGGGCTGTTAGGGTGGTTGTCATCCTCTAAGACCTAATTTCTAGAACTTTCAACTACGTTAAACAAAATGGCTATCTCAAAATTTTGATTGGATGTGTTTGGGGAAATGGAGGGCGTGAGAGGGGCGGTAGTCGCTCTCCAATCACTTTCAACTATTAGAAAAGGCACTAGCCCTTTCAATTTCCAATCAAATGAACCCTTTTGAAGTTTCTACGACAACACTTTCAATAAAAACCTTATATGCCCCCAGGCATAACTTACAACCCTTCCCCTGAGGGCTGGGGGGGAGGGTGTCATTCTCAAAGACCTAGTTTCCAGAACTTTCTTCTGCGTTGAACAAAATGGCTATCTGAAAATTTTGATTGGATGTGTTTGGAGGAATGGTGGGCGTGAGAGGCGGGTTAGTTATCCTCCAATCACTTTTGACTATTAAAAAGGGCACTAGCCCTCTCAGTTTCCAATTGAATGAGCACCTTTTGAAGTTTTATGACATCTCTATCTATTAAAAAAAACTAATATGCCCCCAGGGCATAACTTACAGCCTTTGCCCTGGGGGCTCTGGGGGTTTTTCGTCCTTAAATACATAATTTCCAGAACTTTCAACTACGTTGAACAAAATGGCTATCTCTAAACTTTGATTGAATGTTTTTGGGGAAATGGTGGGCGTGAGAGGGGGGTTAACTACTCTTCACTCACTTTCGACTATTAAAAAGGGCAATTTCAATTTCCAATCAAATTTGCCTTTTTGAAATTTCTACAACGACTTTCTATATAAACCTTATACGCCCCCAGGGCATAACTTACAACCTTTGCACTGACGGCTCTGAGGGGGTTATCATCCTAAAAGACCTAATTTCCAGAACTTTCAACTACTTTGAACAAATTAGATATCTAAAAATTTGATTGGATGTGTTTTGGAAAATAGTGGGCGTGAGAGGAGCGTTAGCAACTCTCCAATAATCTTCAACTATTAAAAAAAACACTAGCCCTTTCAATTTCCAATTGAAAGAGCCCTTTTGAAGTTTCTACGACAACGCTTTCAATAAAAACCTTATATGCCCCCAGGGGATAACTTACAACCCTTGCCCTGATGGATGTGAGGGGGAGAGGGGTTGTAATCCTTAAAGACCTAATTTCCAAAACTGTCAACTACGTTGAATAAACTGGCTATTTAAAAATTTTGATTTGATGTGTTTGGGGAAAAGGTGGGCGTGAGAGAGGGGTTAGCTGCGCTCAAATCACTTTTAACTATTGAAAGGGCGCTAGCCCCTTGACCTTCCAATAGAATGAGCCATTTTTCAAGTTTCTACGACAAATATTTCAATAAAACCATATATGCCCCCAGGGCAAAATTTATAACCTTTGCCCTGAAGACTGTGTGGGGATTGTCCTGCTCAAAGGTATAATTTCCTGAACTTTAAAATGTATGGAACAAAATGGCTTTCTCAAAATTTTTATTGGATGTGTTTGGGGAAATGGTGGGCGTGGAAGGAGTAATAGTTGCCTTCCAATCACTTTCGACTATTAAAAGGGCACTAGCCATTTAAAGTTTCAATCGAATGAGCCGTTTTTGAAGTTTCTACGACAACGCATTCTATAAAAATTTTATATGCCCCCAGGGCATAACTTACAACCCTTGCCCTGACGGCTGAGGGGGGTTTGTCATCTTCAAGGACCTAATTTCCAGAAGTTAAAACTACGTTGAATAAAAAGGCTATCTCAAAATTTTGATTAGATGTGTTTGGGGAAAAGGAAGGAGTGAGAGGGGGGCTAGTTGCCCTCCAATCACTTTCGACAATTAGAAAGGGCAATAGCCCTTTGAATTTCCAATCAAATAAGCCTTTTTTGAAGTTTCTACGACAACGCTTCTATAAAATACCTTATATGTCCCCAGGACATAACTTACAACCCTTGCCTTGAGGGCTGTGGGGGAGTGTCCTCCGCAAAAACATAATTTCCTTGTGGAAATCAACTACGCTGAACAAAATGGCTGTCTCGAAATTTTGATTGGATCTGTTTCGGGAAATGGTGGGCGTGGAAGGAGTGCTAGTTGCCCTCCAATCACTTTCGACAATTAGAAAGGGCAATAGCCCTTTGAATTTCCAATCAAATAAGCCTTTTTTGAAGTTTCTACGACAACGCTTCTATAAAATACCTTATATGTCCCCAGGACATAACTTACAACCCTTGCCCTGACGGCTGGGGGGGGTTTGTCATCTTCAAGGACCTAATTTCCAGAAGTTAAAACTACGTTGAATAAAAAGGCTATCTCAAAATTTTGATTAGATGTGTTTGGGGAAAAGGAAGGAGTGAGAGGGGGGCTAGTTGCCCTCCAATCACTTTCGACAATTAGAAAGGGCAATAGCCCTTTGAATTTCCAATCAAATAAGCCTTTTTTGAAGTTTCTACGACAACGCTTCTATAAAATACCTTATATGTCCCCAGGACATAACTTACAACCCTTGCCTTGAGGGCTGTGGGGGAGTGTCCTCCTCAAAAACATAATTTCTATGTGGAAATCAACTACGCTGAACAAAATGGCTGTCTCAAAATTTTGATTGGATCTGTTTCGGGAAATGGTGGGCGTGGAAGGTTGCCTTCCAATCAAATGAAGTTTCTACGACAACGCATTCTATAAAAATTTTATATGCCCCCAGGGCATAACTTACAACCCTTGCCCTGACGGCTGAGGGGGGTTTGTCATCTTCAAAGACCTAATTTCCAGAACTTAAAACTACGTTGAATAAAATGGCTATCTCAAAATTTTGATTGGATGTGTTTGGGGAAAGGATAGGAGTGAGAGGGGGGTTAGTTGCCCTCGAATCCCTTTCGACAATTAGAAAGGGCAATAGCCCTTTGAATTTCCAATCAAATAAGCCTTTTTTGAAGTTTCTACGACAAAGCTTCTACAAAATACCTTATATGTCCCCAGGACATAACTTACAACCCTTGCCTTGAGGGCTGTGGGGGAGTGTCCTCCTCAAAAACATAATTTCTATGTTGAAATCAACTACGCTGAACAAAATGGCTGTCTCAAAATTTTGATTGGATCTGTTTCGGGAAATGGTGGGCGTGGAAGGGGTGTTAGTCGCCTTCCAATCACTTTCGACTATTAAAAAGGGCACAAGCCACTCCAATTTCCAATTGAATGAGCCCTCTTCGAAGTTTCTACGACAACTTCTTCGATACGAAGTGCCCTGCTCTAAAGGAAAAAAATAATAAACAATACATTGTGTCAACATCGTTCTTATATTCCCCCAGGGCTTAACTTGAAACCCCTTGCCCTGAGGGTTGCAGGGGAGTGTCCTCCTCAAAAACATATTTTCTATCTTGAAATCAACTACGCTGAACAAAATGGCTATCTAAACATTTTGATTTGATGTGTTTGGGGGAATGATGGGCGTGGGGGGACTAGTTGCCCTCCAATCACTTTCGACTGTTAAAAGGGCACAAGCCACTTCAATTTCCAAGCGAATGAGCCCTTTTCGAAGCTTCTACGACATCTCCTTCGATACGAAGTGCCCTGATCTACGACCAAGAAAAAAAAATTAATAAATAATACATTGTGCCAACATCGTTCTTTACTTAGGCAGCGCTGTTGCGCTGCCTATGATTTCTGAACGTTTTTCACCGTAAATGAAAAATTAATAAAAAAATTGCATATTGATTTTGGCTGATTTATTCTGGATATGAAGGGTTGACCCCTCTTCAATACCTTGCTCTTTACACTAAAGCTGTTTGCGATTTTAAAAAGCTTCCTATTCTAATTAAACGGCCCCCGTGTTTCAATTTTAGTAATCAGTCAAACCTTAGCGTAAAGAGTAAGGTATTGAAGAGAGGGGAACCCTTCGTATATGGAATAATTTCGGTTCGTTTTTCAAATTATGCCGGTAAATCTGGCCCACCCTCTATGAAACATACCCCTCTCCCTCACAGAAAACTTCTCCGTGGAAATCTCATTCAACGTAAAGTGCCCCCCCCCAAGTCCAATTCCCTTTAGACATTTCCATCCTCGCTGAGAATCTTCCTCCCTGTAAAATTGCTTGCGGACGATTCACCCTGAAAAATTCTCCTTAGCAGTCTTTCATTTGAGTAAATCTTTAATCTCTAATGGGTTTCTCAATCACTCCAGAAATGCCCCGTTCCGTAGAATTTATTTCCCAGAAAACAAGACACGCGGAAAAAAGCCCCTGGATAATTCAACTGGAACATCTCCACATAAAAAAATTCGGCAAACAGAATGTAAGACAGTGAAAAAGAATTTCGTGTAGTCATTCTGTCAAAAGCCCCCAGTGTAACATTTTCTCTGGAGTATTCGCTCCCCAGAAATTTTCCTCACCAAGGAAGACTACCTATAAAAATCCACCATAAGCACCCCCCCCCTCCCCCCAAAAAAATGGCAGTATACTTCCAAATAACAAATTCTATGTATAAACAATGGACGACACCTAACAACATAATTATTTGACCTTTCAAATATACTGAACGAAATGGCTATCTCAAGATTTTAATCAGATCATTTTGGGCAAAAATGGGCGTGGGAGGGGGCCTAGTTACCCTCCAGTCTTTTTTGTCACTTAAAAAGGCGACTAGACCTTTTAATTTCCGTTCGAAGGAGTCCTTTCCCGATATTCTATGACCACTGGCTCGATATGATCACCCCTGGAAAAAAAAAAACAACAACAAAAAACAAATAAACAAGCATCCGTGATCTTTCTTCTGGCCAAAAATATAAAATTCCACATTTTTTCAGATAGGAGCTTGAAACCACTATAATAGGGTTTTCTGAAACGCTAAATCTGATGGTGTGATTTTTATCAAGGGTTGTTTCCCTCTGTTTTCGAAAACAAGGCAAGTTTTCTCAGGCTCGTAACCTTTGATGGGGAAAACTAAGCTTAATGAAAGATATATATTTGAAATCAGTATTCAAATCCAATTCTTTTGATACATCTTTTGATATCAAAATTCCGTTTTTTATAGTTTCGGTTACTATTGAGCCGGGTCGTTCCTTACTTACAGTTCGTTACCATGAACTGTTTGAAAATGTTGACTTCATTTGTCAACTTCTGTTTTATTTATGCATCCCATGCTCTGCTGTTCCACTTACTTGCAGGAAAGGATTGGAGAAACTAATTTAAAAATTAAGTCCCAAATCCCCCATTTTGACCCTTGGATGGTACCTTAGAGTTTCATTTGTGCAGTGCGGAAATTATCTAAATTAATAAAAAGTTGTTATTCCGTATTTTTACCAGCTTTCCCAACCTTTTTCCACTCATTAGAAAACGCTTCCTGATGATTTTATGGAGTTAATATTATATCATGTGACGCTTCAGCAGTTTCTATAAACTTATCCTATTGGGAATGGGCAGAAGATATAAGAAATAAAACAATTTTGGTAAGTGAGGTTTTTTTCCCTCGGGCGCAAGTTCTCAGAAGCAGATTTAACAGGGTGACTTTTACTCGAGGACCAGATTTCTGAGGGGTGGACAATTTCTCCAAAGACGAATTTTCTTACTATCGTACCCGGTCTGCTTATTCTTTTACAGTGAAACAGAATATATACGGACTGAATCCTTAAGTTCCTAAGATCGAGACCCTTTAGATCCATCAAGGACCAAGAAAAGAGGATTCACAAGCATAAAAATTGCAATTTTTTTATCTTTTTTAATACCCGTAAAGATCGCTGAGATAAAATTAAGAACTTCAAAGAAAAATTAACTGATGTGGCCTTTGTAAAAAAAATTACAACTATTTTTTTTATCCTCTTTTTGAGGTTTATAAGCAGACTACATATCTTGGCATGAATTATGAACGTGAAACATTCATATTATGTGAAAATATATGATATTAAGTCCCCCCCCACCCTGTGCTTTCCAGCTGCCGGATAATACTCGGTTTGTTTTTATGGGACTTCAAATTATTAAGAAGATAATACCTGTTCAATATCCTTTCATAAATGTCTTTATCAATAATGACCCAGTTTTTCAACGAGTTTTAAGTAGACAATCCGTTAGACTTATTAACAATTATCGAATGTAGATACACAGAACAGAGACAAGTACACTAAGAATCAAATTGTATCAAATAAAATAAGTATCAGCCCCATTCATATTTTATTTCGGATTTTTTTTTTCAGCTATTCAAATTGGTCAGATTTTCTTTCCATTTTCACTTTTTTTTTCATTTGAAATACTCAAGGAGAACTCACCTGACGTATAATAGCAAATAAAATAAAAAGAAGAAACACAAAATTCTTTAATACATTGTCAAAGACTGCTGACTCTTTTATAATTTTTTGCTTATCTTTGTACTTTACTGGGAATCAGTCATTGCAAGAAAAAACAATATCTAATTTTGACGATGAATTTGAGATATTTCCTGCGCGAAAAAGATTCCTTTTAAGTTTGACAAAAATTTGATGCTCTGCATTGTGGTAATCGATGTGAGTCAGAGTAAATATATAATGTTTGGAAAAAAATAGTTTTAAATTTTAGCATATAATATCAAAAACAATTGCAACGGGGCTACGCCATCAAAGAACATTACGACAACGTAGGAGGTAGTTTTGGGAGTGCTACCCTGCTGTTATAAGAGTAGGTTTGACGGCTTGATAGGTGTGCAACGTTTTAAGGTTTGATAGGTGTGCAACGTTAAGGACACGCACATTTTCTTTTGTTTTCGCAGAAATTTCAAGACCATTGTGATTGTCCACATAGCTACTTTATGTCTTATTCCTCAGTTTTTAGAAAAAGCTAGAATTCTGACCCTTTTTTTAAATATTTTAACTTCTAATTGACGAGGGTTCGACTCCTAGTGTATTCAATTAATTGGTTTGGGACGGGGGTCAGTGGCGTGACTCTGTAAGCTCAGCCAGAGTCCACCCAGCTTTAAATGGGTACCTGGAGAAATATGGGGAAGGTAAACAGGAAGGGTGTGCGAAAGCACAGGATGGTTGGCCCCCAACCCCCCCATTACACTTCCTGGCTGAAGGGCCAAGAAACGGAGATCAGCACCGCCGGTAGGGACTGTAGAGTCCATTGCTGTATTCTTTACCTTTTACCTTACCTTAATTGAAATGGCTGCCTTGACGTTTTGCTGTGATACTAGTTTTTGCTAAAATAGGCTCCAGAGCCAAAAATAGTGCAAATGGGGGGCCAAGCTGGCAACCAAGCACCTTTGGCTCTTAAAAAGGGTACTACCTTTTATGATTTCCGTTTGAATGAGACTTATCTTAAAATTTTACGACTACTGATTTGATCTGATCACCCCTGATGAAATAAAAACAAAACAGAAAAAAAAAATCAACAGCCCCCTTGAGGCTAAAAACGCAAAATTTCGTTTTTTTGCAGCCATGAACTTGAAAATTTCTTTTGGAATTATTGGACAGCCAAAGTTTGTTGGTGAAATATTCACCAAGATCAAACCCTTTTGCTGTTTTCTCCCTACTTCTTCTCAAATTATACAAATTTGCTTATACCAATACCTTTAGATGGATACCATTAAACTCAACGCTTTTTGTATATATTTAAAATCAGAATTATAAATTGAGATTATGTATGTATGGTTATTGAGATTATGTTATGCATTTATGGTTTCCAAAATTACGTATTTAGTGTCTGGGTTTCTTATAAGGTCACTTTGAATAAAATTCTTTATTAGGAACTGTTTATATAGTGGAATGAATTGACTCTACACTTTCCTCATTTTAGGCTCGTCTTAAAGTAGTATACTTCTCATATTTTCCGACTATTCCGATCTAAATTTAGACGCAAGGGTGAATGAAAAAGTCTTTTCTAACTTGTTTTCAAATATTCGGTAAACTATTTTTGTTTTTCCACTTTTTTGTTTAGAAAAGTATTTGCCTTCCTGACATTTTCGAGGAATGAGTTGATTAAAGTGGTATCTCATATTTACTTTACTATGGATACCTTAGATAAATCTTTATCTTGCTAACGATATAGTATATTTTCGCTTTTTTATCATTCTTCAGTTAAGTAGGGACTCCCATCTCTAACATTCTTTGACGTAGAAAATATTCTGAATTAAATCCCGCAGGAGCGTAATTAAAAAGACTGCTGAAAAAGAGACTTCTTGAACCAATTCCTCAGCGTCTGTATATGTTTTCGTATCAGTTGTCTGAATAAGAATATTTTTCTCATAACATTGAACTGGCATGTCGGGTGATCTCAGTTTTGATCTGGTGATCTGGTACTTTTGTATTATGTGCCACTCACTCAAGTTTACACTGTGTAAAATTCGAGAACACACCAATTTTTTTGTTAGTTTCTTCATTGCTTTAGAAATGAATTTGGGCTATAGATTTTCACATTAGGGGGGGGGGGGGTAGAGTATAGCGGGTCTGCATCCAAAATGTGTTTCGTACAATTATTCTGCATATTAGATAGATAGATAAATAAATGTATTTTAAAGCCATATATACGGCCATGAACACAGTAAAATAACATAAATGAATATAGTTAATGGAGGGTGTTTAACCCCCCGGAAAATACCTTAACGCGGAAAATATTCACATTAAATTCTGGACAGTTTATAAAAATCTAAAAGATAAAGAAATCTGGAAGCTCCTGTCTAATTAGGAAGTAAAAGTTTAAATCAGGATCCCTAACCGTTCTGTGTCTTAAATCCTATTGTGCAATATAAGAAGGTGGCCTTAAGCAATGTTTTCGTTCAAAACAGCCCTCTTCCAATATTCAACGACCAATATATCGAGATGACCTCGAATAGGAAAATAACAGAATCTAAGGAGACAGAAGTGTTACCACGACGAAATATGATCTACTTTTTTGTTCAAGATGGGAGACTGTGAGCCTCTAGCTCCAGGTCTTTGACAAAGGCCACTTTAGTGATATTAATTTTATCTTAGTTGGGCATCATTTCCGGGGTTTAAAGCACTTTTTTGAATCCTCAAAATATTGTTCTTTTAATTACTGATTACCGTTCAGTTCAACCTGAAAGGAAGTTACTATTTTCAAAATGACGTCTTACAAGTAGAATTAGCACTAGTATGCAATTACAGACAAAAAAATAAAGTTTTTTCTGCTGAAAGTAAAGTGTAGCATTAAAAATTCAAACGAAGAGAAATTATTTCATATATGAGGGAGACAGCATCTTCATCAACCCTCGGTCTTTACGCTATATTCTTAAAGTCTTTAAAACAATTCGTATTCAAAATCAACGCCCCTGTTTCCTTAAAGAATTGTGACAAAAAGTCAAGTTTTGGCGCGAAGAGCGACGGGTGAGGAAACAGAATAGTTTCTGCTTCTTTTAAGCTGTAATTTTGTTAATTACTTTCAGTTAGAAATTTTAATATCTGACCGTTTTTCAAATCATGCCAGGAAATCCCTTCCCACCTGTAAAATTCTCCTAGAAAATTCTCCCAGGAAAAACTTTCCTTCTCAGATAAAATTCTCACCAGGAAAATTCTTCCCCCCAACGCAACATACCCCCCCCCTCTAAAAAATCCGTATATTTCACAATAACAAATATTATACATATGAATAACGGGCAAATTGCGTAACTTATGGCCCTTTCCCCAGAGACAATATGGGGGGGGGGTCGTGACATTCCCAAGGGTATAGATATTTGAATTTTATACTATGCTAAATCACATGGCTATCTCAAACTTGTTACGTGAAGTCTTTGGGGGAAAAGAGTGTAAGAGGGGGACTATTTGCCTTTCAATATTTTGTTCACTTAAAAAGGGCACTAAAGCTTTGAATATCCATTTAAATGAACCCTTTTCCAATCTTCAAGGGCAATTAGTTCGATACAATACCTCCTGGAAAAAAAAAACACGTATCTGTACCATCTGGCAAAAATACGAAATTCCATATTTTTGTAAAAAAAGGAGCTTGAAACCTCTACACTGAGGTTCTTTGATATGCTGAATCTGATAGTGTGATTTACATTAAGATCGCTTGAAGTCTCAGGTGTTGTTTTTCCCCTCTTTTCGAAAATCAGACAGATTTTCTCAGGCTCGCAGCTTTTGATGGGTAACATTAAACTTTGTGGATTTTATATTTGGAGTCGGAATAAAAAAAAACAATTCTTTTGATGTATTTATTGCAACTGAAGTTCAATGTTTCAGATTGTTGGTTACTATTGGACCATGTTGCTTCTTACTTACGATTCGCTAGCACAAACTGTTTGAAAGACTCGGTGAGCTCAAAACTGCACTTGAAACGTTGGTGTCTGCAGCAAAAGGACCAAAATAATGCCTTTGGATATTATGCCATCCAGCCCCCATACATATGTGCAAGTGTGTAGTCATAATTTTCGGATAGTTTAACAATTTATCTACCTTAGTTCACACTAAACATTCGCACTGGACTGAAGCGGATGGAGGAGGCAGGCGTCACTCTCTACGCCGAGCAGCGCCCGACACGAGTTTTAAGTCAAAGTAAGTCAAGTCAAGTTCAACTGTCTGCTCAAATAGAAATCTAGATACAGTGGTAAAAGCAAGTAATCAGCGGTAAAAGTGAATGCGTCTTTCGCCGTCTTCTTAGAAATATATTTTACAAACCCAAGATCAGCCGTCTCGCCAAAGCACGAATTTACTGTGCCTCGCTAGTTAACACTAGGCAATACTGATCAGAGACTTGGCCCATGACTAAGGCAGATGCTGTCCATGCTAAACACATTAGCAAAATCGAACGTGTTTAGATGGTTCGACATGATACGGAGTATGAAGAATCTAAGGTATTTTAAACTGCCAGCCTGAGCTCAAGCGTCGCTCACTGTGCTATTCTGGTCACCTACCTCTCCTATCAACTCAAACACCCGCCAGATTAATTTTTTATATTTACCCAACTACGAACAGCTGGAAACGCCCCAGAGGAAGATTAACCTCAAGATGGGCGGAACCCATCTGTGGTTGACTCGGTGTATGAAGCCTCGATCCAAATGAAGCTCCAAACAAAAGACTATGGTTAAATTGTAAAAGTGGGAGCTGGCCCTATGTGTTGGCAAAAAGAACATCAACACCATCTAGTGTTTGGCGACACTTGGTAGTTTTTGCAATCTCTGTAATTTTTTTTGTCAGAAGCTGAATCGGACACTTATGAATGCTCTAATTTTACCAATTATATTAATTATTCTTAATATTACACAAAAAAATGTCAAGTTTCGCCAATCGCTAGATGGCGTTTATATTTTTTTCGACACTAGTGTCAGTTCCCACTCCTATAAGTTACCAATGGGATTTGCTCCAATCCTTGCCCAGGGAAGACCATTCTGAAGATGACTAGAGTCACTGACGTCTGGTTTCCTCTACGCTCGCCTTTCTGCCGAGCAACACCTTTCAGTCAAATTGACATTGGAAACATGTGCGACTAAACACCTAGTCTAACACCCCGTTTATAATCTCGGTTACTATGAGCCGTGATTCACTCTTTACTAATACCAGCTACTTCTTCAACCGTGGTAAATTTCTAAGTTATATGTTTAGTTGTATGCAGATTTAATAATCAAAACCTCGGTAAAGAATCGCATGCAATTTGATTTCAAATTAAATTAAAAATAATAACTTTTATTCAACTGATAGTAAGGAGCAACATTAAAACTTAAGACAAACAGAAATTATTTGGCTGAGAAAATTTGGTTGATTTTCGAAAAAAGGGAGAAAGACCTCCTAAAAGTTATAGAACCTTAATGAAAATCACACCATCATCTTCAGCGTACAAGAGAACCCTACTGTACAAGTTTCAAGCACCTATCTACAAAAATGTGGAATTTTGCATTTTTTGCCAGAAGAAAGATCACGGATGCGTGTTTATTTGTTTGTTTTTTTTCTTTTCTTTTCCCCAGGGGTGACCGTATCGACCCAGTGGTCCTAGAATATCCTGGGAGGGCTCATTGGAATGCAAATTAAAAGTTCTAGTGCTCTTTTTAAGTGACCAAAAAACTGGAGGGCAACTAGGCCCCCTCCCACGCTCATTTTTTCCCAAAGTCACCCAATCAAAATTTAGCCATTTAGATAGCCATTTTGTTCAGCATGGTCGAAAATATGATAACTATGTCTTTTAGGATGACTTAGTCCCCCGAAGTCCCCGGGGGGAGGGCTGAAAGTTATGAACTTTACCCAATGTTAACATCACAGTTTATATAATTATCCAGTATGATCTTTCCCTATCTCACCCATTATAAAAACCCGGACCAAGGTGCAAGTGCTCCAGAGAACGTTTTTGCAGATAGAAACATAGGCGGCATCAGATCTTTTCACAGGTAGACAAGTCAGACTGTGATCTAATCGGAAACAAGCGGAAACCCGCTATTACGAATAATGCACTTTGTTGGAAACAATCGGAAACAGACTAACCCGCTAATGCAGAAAGAAGTGGGAGGAGCTTTTTGTTCGTACCGAGAATGAACACCAGAAATGATGTGCGATAAACTTAATGGATAATTCTATAAACTGTGGTTAACATATAGTATTGGTTATTGGGAAGTATAAAGACATTTTCAGGGAAGATCTTTTCTGGTAGGTGGGGGGGGGGGGGTTCGGGGGTTATATGAGAGGATCTTTCCATGAAGGAAGTTTTCATGGGGGAAGGGACATTGCTATGAAGGAGGCGCCGGATTTCCCATCATTATGAAAGAAAAAGATCAGAAATTAAATAAATACAAAAAGTTTTTCAACTGAAAGTAAGGAGCAACATCAAAACTTAAAACGAACAGAAAATATTACGTACATGATTGGGTTCACCCCCTAGTCAACACCTCGCTCTTTAAGCCAAAGATTTTTTAGTACTTTCATAAGAGCTATTTATTCTGATTAACGGCCTTTGTGATTGAGGTCATTTTTAAAGAATTGGAACAAAATTCAAACTTTAGCTTAAAGAGCAAGGTATTGACTAGGGGGCAACCCCCCTAATACACGTATTAAAAATCTATGAATATAAAAGTTCGTTACGTAAGTTATTTCGTAAGTTACGTATATTTATTACTAATAAAAACGTTCGTAAATAAAATTAAACAAGTTTCGAGAAAGCCATTTAACCAAATAAAAGTAAAATTAATATACAAATTTTTTTTAATTACTCATGAACGGTGAGCCAATGTCAAAACCTGCATTAAGTAAAAGTGTTCAAAAATTAAACAAAAAAAAAGTTTTTTTAACTGAAAGTAAGGAACGACGTTAAAACTTAAAACGAACAGAAATTATTCCGTATATGAAAGGGGCTGTCCCCTCCTCAACGCCTCGCTCTTTCCGCTAAAGTTTTACTTTCTCACAACTCTATTTTTTTTAACAATAAAAAACTTTAGCGTAAAGAGCGAGGCGTTGAGGAGGGGACAGCCCCTTTCATAGACGAGATAATTTCTGTTCGTTTTAAGTTTTAACGTCATTCCTTACTTTCAGTTAAAAAAAAACTTGTTTTTTTTTAAAAAAGGAAAAAATACAATTTTTGACATTTCAGACACACTCCTCTCCTCCCCTAAGTTCCACTTGCACAGAGATCCATTAGCCCTGCTTCAGGGTACCAGAGCGCAAATATTCATCACTTTATATGATTTTATCAAGCCTCAATTGAATCAAGTTAATTAAATGCATTTGTTTAATAAATGTCTATTTTACCGGTGCTACTACTACAGCTACTACTACTACCACTATTACTAGCATTTCACTCCGGCACCAAGCCACCCGAGGCCAACACAGCTGCGCGGGTTCCTTCTCCGTCCCAATCTATTCAAAGCTTTCCTCCTTATAATCTCCCAAACCGTTTATTTTGTATAGACTGCGTACACATTTAGAAACGAATGTGCCACCACGCGGGCATTACTGCCTCTAAAACTGGGAAGCTCAATATATAACTTTTCTATAATTTAGATCGATCAGCTATCTTAGAATTATCAATCAATCGTTTTTGGTCCTCTTTGGAGCAAAATTGTTTTTGTGCTACAAAATGACAGGAAATGCAACTTTGCTGTGGCATTATTTTAATTGTTTCTTTAAAAAGACACTAGAACTGTCAATTTCTCTTCGAATGAGTGTTTTCCTGGTATCCTAAAACCATAGGCTCACTACGGTCACCAATCGCAACAAAAAAAAGAAGAAGAAAGAGACAAACAAAACAAAGAAAAACGCTGCTGTGATCATTCATCTCCGAAAAAAAAAACATTTTCAAACATTTCGTGGTAACGAACTGTAAATAAGGAGCGACCCGGCTCAATAGTAACCGAGACTTTAAAAACGGAATTTAGATACCAATAGATACATCAAAAGAATCAGATTTTAATGCTGATTTCAAATATATAAGTTTCACCGAGTTTAGTCTTACCCAACAAAAGTTAAGCACCTGAGAAAATTTGCCGGATTTTCGAAAAAAGAAGGAAACACCCCCTAAAAGCTATAGAACCTTAATGAAAATCACACCATCATATTCAGCGTATCAGAGAACCCTACTGTAAAGGTTTCAAGCTCCTATCTGCAAAAATGTGAAATTTTGTTTTTTTGCCAGAAGAAAGATCACGGATGCGTGTTTATTCGTTTTTTTTTTTTTTTTTTTTTTTGTTGTTTTTTTTCCAGGGGTGATCGTATCAACCCAGTGGTCCTAGAATATTGTTGGAGAGCTATTTCGAAGGGAAATTAAAAGTTCTAGTGCCCTTTTTAAGTGACCAAAAAATGATGGGCAACTAGGCCCCCTCCCACGCTCATTTTTTCCAAAGGTCACCCGATCAAAATTTTGAGAGAGCAATTTTGTTCAGCATGGTCGAAAATATAATAACTATGTATTTTAGGATGACTTAATCCCCAAAGTCCCCAGGGGGAGGGCTGAAAGTTATGAACTTTACCCGATGTTTACATATAGTATTGGTTATTGGGAAGTATACAGACATTTTCAGGGGGGATTTTATCTGGTAGTTTGGGATGGTGATGGGTAGGGGGTTATATGGGAGGATCTTTCCATGGAGGAAGTTTTCATGGGGGAAGGGGCATTGGTATGAAGGGGCGCCAGATTTCCCAGCATTATTTTAAAAAAACGATCAGAAATTAAATAAAAAAAAGTTTTTCAATTGAAAGTAAGGAGCAACATCAAAACTTAAAACGTACAGAAATTATTGCGTATATGATTGGGTTTGCCCCCTAGTCAATACCTCACTCTTTAAGCCAAAGATTTTTTAGTACTTTCATAAGAGCTATTTATTCTAATTAACGGCCTTTGTGATTAAGGGGTCATTTTTAAAGAATTGGAACAAAATTCGAACTTAAGCATAAAGAGCGAGGTATTAACTAGGGGGCGAACCCCCTAATATACGTATTAAAAATATACGAATATAGAAGTTCGTTACGTAAGTTAATTCGTAAGTTACGTATATTTATTACTAATAAAAACGTTCGTAAATAAAATTAAACAACTTTCGAGAAAGCCATTTAACCAAATAAAAGTAAAATTAATATGAAAATTTTGTTTTAATTATTAATGTACGGTGAGCCAAAATCAAAACTTACATTAATTAAAAAACGTTCAAAAATTAAACAAAAAAACAAGTTTTTTTAAACTGAAAGTAAGGAGCGACATTAAAACTTAAAACGAACAGAAAATATGCCGTATATGAAAGGGGCTGTCCCCTCCTCAACGCCTCGCTCTTTACACTAAAATTAGACTCTTTCTCACAACTCTGTTTTCTAAAACAATAAAAAACTTTAGCGTAAAGAGCGAGACATTGAGGAGGGGACAGCCCCTTTCATTTATGGAATAATTTCTGTTCGTTTTAAATTTTAATGTCGCTCTTTACTTTTAGTTAAAAAAAAACTTGTTTTTTTATTTAATAGTAGATAGGGGCGTGAAACATCCGGAGCATCGTTATCTCATATACTGAATTTGGCGCGATAATTTTTCATCAAGATCACTCGCCTTTTTGAATCATCCCTTTTTTGAAAAGCAGGCTAATTTTACCAGGTTCATTGCATTTGGTGGGTAACTTTTAACTTCATCAGTTTTATATACTTAGAAGCATCTGAGACAGCTGTTATTTACGTATCAAAACCCCTTCTTTTAAATGTCCTGCTACTATTAGTATGCGTCGCTCCTTACTTACAGTTCGTTACCATAAACTGTTTGATACAATCATTTGTTACTTCTCCCTTTAACTTTCCTAGAGTATTTTGCTCTAGGAAAGTCTTTATTTCTTAAAGGCACGAGTCTTGAAATGCTTAATAATTCTTTTTCCTTTCTTGTCCATAAGACCTAAATGATATTGCTACCTTGGCCTCGTAGGGACTTGATTTACTCAGGGCTGCATCTAAGATAAAATATAATTTTCTGTCAGTGGAGAGTAATTGTTCATTCCCTTTCAGAGTTACTTCACAAACGACATCTTTGTTTTTAACTTAAAAATGCCTAAACTAATTATTTAGACTTTTTAAACTCTTAAATTAGTTCAGATAAATGCCTTAGTCAGATTAGTCCTCAAAGGCCTTAGTCAGAACGTAGTTACTCTTAAATTAGTCCTCAAAGGCCTTAGTCAGAACGTAGTTAAATGTTACATTTAGTCAAGATCTCCTAAGGAGCAGGTGAGCGAAAAAAGGGTATATTGCTTTATTCTAATCCAGGAAACCAAAGTTGCTATTTGAGAACGTTTCTTAATTAAATTTCGAGCAACATTTACAATTCCGAATTACAATTAAGCATCCACTGGGAAACTGCTGTAAGCAATCCAAGGGTATAAGGGTATAACGGCTTTGTCTGTCCTTTTGCAAATTCTGTCTAAATATACACTTATCAGTTTTCTGTAGCTTTCGATCGAAGCCAAACATATCTACAACGAAAAAACAAAAATATCCCTTTATAGACGTCAGACTAGTGTACTTTCAATTCCAGGATAACAATACCGGCCAAAAGTTTTGACTAATGCTTTTTGTAGTTCATAATTATTATTACGCAACATTAGCTGTTGCGCCGCTTTTACGCGTTGTTGCTATTTCAAAAATAATTGAGTGACAAAATGAACGCAAAACCTGATCGGTTGTTTTGTTTGAAATTAAATATATAAAAAAACAAGTGTTTTCAACTGAAATTAAGGAACAACATTTAAACTTAAAACGAACAAAAATTATTACGCATATGAGGGGGTTCGCTCCCTTGTCAATACCTCGCTCTTTACGCTAAAATCCGAAATTTATTTGAATCCCAAACCCCAGAATCACAAAGGCCGTTTAATTATTAATAGATAGCTCTTTTGAAAGTGCTAGAAACATCTTTAGCTTAAAGAGGGAGGTATTGACAAGGGGGCAAACCCCCTAACATATGTAATAATTTCTGTTCGTTTTAAGTTTTAATGTTGCTCCTTACTTTCAGTTGAAAAAACATGTTTTTTAATTTAGTTTCTGATGGTTATTTAAACAATGCTGGGAAATCCGGCACTCCCTTCATAGAAATGTCCCTTCCCCCAAGGAAAAATCATCCATGGAAAGTTCCTCCCACATAGTCCCTCCACCGATCCCCCCCAGGAAAAAAACCCTCTTGAAAACGTCTGTGTACTTCCCAATAACCAATACTATATGTAAACAATGGGCAAAGCTCACAACTTGCAGCCCTTTCCCCGGGAACTGTGGGGGATTAAGTCATCCTCAAAGGAACATTTGTTGGATTTTCAACTATGCTGAACAAAATGGTTATTCCAAAATTTTGATTGGGTGACTTCGGGAAAAAATGAGCTTGGAAGTGGGCCAAGTTGTCCTCCAATTTTTTTGGTCACTTAAAAAGGGAACTAGAAATTTTAATTTCCGTTCGAATGAGCCCTCTTCCAATATTCTAGGACCACTGGATCGATACTCCTGGGAAAACAAACAAAAAAACTAACAAATAAACACGCATCCGTGATCTTTCTTCTGGCAAAAAATACAAAATTCGGTATAATCCCATTATCCGGGCTTCTCGGGTTAATCACTATAGACTAGGCAATGATAAAACCCGTTTTTGACGTCTTAACTGTTATAGAGAAGGCAATGATAGCAAGGTTTTCATTGCGTATACGATATTAAACTGTGGTTTTTGGGGTTTAGGGGGGAAGTTACCTAGGTTAGGTTAGGTTACGTATTTAATATATGCAATGCTTTACCCCCACCCCCTAATGTGCAAATATATAGCCCAAACTTGTTTCTAAACTATTATATATTCATCCTACTTCATTTTATTTCATAAGCATTAACCAAACTTGACTTTTTAGAGAGGCTCGGATAATGGGATAGTACCAAAATTCCACATTTTCAGGCTCGTAACTTTTGATGGGTAAGACTAAACTTGATAAAAATTATATATTTCAAATCAGCATAAAAATCAAATTCTTTTGGTGTATCTATTGGTATCAAAATTCCGTTTTTTAGAGTTTCTGTTACTATTGAACCGGGTCGCTCCTTACTTACAGTTCGTTACCACGAACTGTTTGATTTCGAGCCAGTAAAAATAATGAAAAGCTTTTTTACTCACAGCTTTTCTTACAAGTAAACAGTCTTCTTCTCTGTGGGTGCGCCATTTACCAATGTGGAGCTATTCAATTAGAAGAAGATTTAAGAAATCGACTAAGTCTTACTTTGCTAGAGAAAGTCTTAAGTTAGAAAATAATCTTAATTAAATCCCAGTAGATCTTAATTAAAGCTCTTTGTTGGAAAAGAGCCTTTTTCGTTTTTGCTCTATTGGTGTGTATTTTCTTCCCAGCCATCTGGAAAATGTATCTTTTGTCCTTTATCATTGAATTGGGTTTCCGGCTAATCTCATTATCTTTACTGCCGCAAATTATAGAGAGTTCATGGAGAAGTACCGATCAGAGAATTAAAGAAATCAGGCAGCCCAAATCTTAATTGAATAGGAATAAGCTATTAGGATTAAGGGTTTCGTGGGTTGTGACAAGGATAGACTAGAATTTTTCGTCAAACTGGGTGAGGAAGAGGCGTGTGTAAGATATCTTAGCTGGATGAAGTAAAATCTGTACAACTGAGTACAAAAAACAATGTGTAGCTTTCGTTTCAAGTTGCATGCAAAATGGTTACGAAGGATAAGAGGTATTCTCAACCTCCCCCCTTCCGACCCTAAAGATTTGTCCAAGAGACCAACCCAGAAAAATTTCTAAAAATTTGCGACAATTTTTTTTTTTTATGAGTTTAACCTCGCCTCTCGCCAGTAGAACTCTTCTAAACACCCTGGGCAGTGGTTTCGTTCTGCGTGCACTAATGCGGTATATGCATATAATAGGATTTTGCAAAAGACACAGGGTGTTGTTTTTTGTCTTTTTTTGAAGGTGAGGATAGGGGGCAGGTACATACACAAGAATTCTTTGGTGGGGGCCAGATAATAATAACAAGTGTCTTATTTGATAGTATGAATAAGAAGTGCCTAGGAATTCGAAAAAATTTAGCACTCCGAGGGGGACCAAATCCCAAGGCTCCAATCAATCAATCAATCGATCAATTTATTCAACCAATAAATTTACGACAAAACCCTTCAACATAGAAAATAGGCTCTAATGGTAATTAGAGGTAATGGTAATGGTAAGTAAGGCTCTATGGGCAGGAAAAAAACAGGGGAAAAACACAAATGGCACAAATACTAAAAAAAAAGAGAAGAAAAGTATGTTCAATATAGTGCATTATATTGCATACATTCCTCTGCATATATTGCTTCTGCATACATCCCTTGGGGGAGGGGTGCAAGCATTTGCAAATTAGCTTATTTACATATCTATTGCAGTCTAAGGCTAGCCTGATTATTCTATGCAGTGAAATGGTGTTTAAGCTCACTTTAGCTGTGGAAATTTATGCTATATGATATGCAATTACAAGAAATCATGGTTGCAGCGGTAGCTACAACCTAGTAAAGAGCTCATAGTGACCAAAAGTTAAAAACACGTTTAGAAAAAAAAACTGCCTTGTTAAAAAAATTTCCACCTGACACTGGTTCAGGAATAGTAACTTTTATTTCCATTCGTATTAAAAATAAAAGTTTATTCCGAAATAAATTATGGTAATTTCGAAAAAAGCCTAAATCCCTCGAAAATCAGATCAAATCAGATCAAAATAAAGTGTACCATTGGAATCAGCATTGTTGAAATGTCCCCAACCTTGAACAACAAGGAAAATCACTTTTTTGCATGGGTATAGCACTGATCTGTCTCCCATTTTTTTTTTCCAGGGCTAGAGGTTTACCAGAACATCATAGAGAGATGCTTAATAGCTCACTTAAAAGCTATTTCTCACATCAACGCACTTTTCATAAATTCTACCATCTGGAAGGGCCATATAGCACAAAAATGGCACATTTTATGCCATAACTCAAGGGGCGGGGCTAGCGGGCTACAAAAGATAGATGTTTAATAGCTCGCATAAAAGCTATTTCTCATATCTTCATTTTCTTTATAAATTCCATCAACTTCAAGTGCTAAATGGCACTAAAAATGGCACTATTGACGCCATGTCTCAAGTGGAAAAGCTAGGGGCTAGTGGGCTGCCAAAACTTCTTAGAGAGATGTTTAATGACTGATTTGAAAGCTTTTGCTCGTATCTACGTGCTTTTAATCAATTTTGCTATCCGTAAATGCCGAATAGCACAGAAACGGTACCTTTTGTGCCAGTTCTTAAGTGGAAATGCTTCGAAGTATAAAACGGTACCATTGTAACAATTATGGTCCAAAACCCTTATCTGGAGATTTCCAAGAATCCATCTCGTATACTCTGCAAGTGCCGCATGGCACACAAATTGGCACTTTTTGCGCTATTTCTCAAGGGCTGGGGCTATCGGGCTACCAGAACATCGTAGACCGATATTTAATAGCTAATATCATTCATGTCTACGTTCTTCCTATAAATTCCACCATCTGCAAGTGCCAAATGGCACTTTTGGTGGCATGTCTGAAGTGCAAAAGCTGGAGTCCGTGGGCTACGTGAACTTTTTAGAGAGGTGTTTTAGAGAGGTGCTTTTATCAATTCTACCATCCGTAAATGCGATATAGCACTAAAAACAACACTTTTGGTGCCACTTTTTAAGTGGAAAAACTTGGAAGCATAAAACGGTACCATCTTTATAATTATGTTCCAAAACTCTTCCCTGGAGGTTTAAAAGAAGCCCTCCCATTTACCCTCCCCTCCCATCCCCATTAATCATGGTTGCAGCACTAGCTGCAACCTAGTAAAGAGCGAACAACAGCCCATAGTAACCAAAAGTTTAAAAACACGTTTAGAAAAAAAACTACCTAGTGAAAGAAAAATTATCATCTGACACTAATTCAGGAATGGTAACCATTATTTCCGTTCGTCTTAAAAGTAAAAGTTTATTGCAAAAAGAAATTTATGGTGATTTACCATTCCTGAAACCCTTCAGTAATGGCGTCAGATCAAAATGAAAAGTCTACCATTGGAATCAGCAAGGTCGAACCCGTAGTTATGGGAAATTTCAACCACCCTCCTTGAACATCAATGAAAATGACTTTTTTGCATGGGTAGCACTGATCTGCCTCCCGTTTTTTTTTGTTTTTTTTTCTAGCAAGGCTAGGGGGTGACCAGAACATCATAGAGAGATATGTAATAGCTCATTCAAACGAAAATTAAATTTGCTAGTGCTCTTTTTAAGTTACCAAAAAGACTGGAGGGCATCTAGCCCCCCCTTTAAGGCCCTCTCCCTGCAAATTCATCCAATCACAATTTTGAGATAGCCATTTTGTTCAATGTGGTTCAAAGGTCAAATATCCTTGGTTTTGGTTATCATATGACCCTCCTTAGTCCCTGGGCATGGGCGCCCATAAGGGGTGCGGGGCAGGGGGGCACCCCCCCCCCTGGCTGAATGATGCTGCCTTATTTTTATATTTTTGTTCTGAGATTTCTATTATATAGCATTAAAAGTGCCAATTAGACGAGGTTTCCTCCCCACCTGGAATTCAGCTTATGGGCGCCCATGTCCCTGGGGAAAGGACTGCACACTGTATCGGTATCGGACATATTGATATCACGCGTATCAGTATTGGCGTATTGTAATTGGGCGTATTGGTATTGCAGATATCTAGACAGATTTTTAATAACTCATATAAAAGATATTGCTCATATCTACGTCCTTCCTATAAATTCAATTATCAGCAAGTTTCAAATGGCACAAAAACAGCATTTTTGGTGTCATGTCTCAAGTGGAAAACCTGGGGATAGTGGGCTACCAATACCTTTTAGAGTGACGTTTAAGGGTTCATTTGGAAGCTATTGCTCATATCTGCGTGATGTTTATCAATTCTACCATCGGTAAGTGTTATATAGCATTAAAAACAATACTTTTGATGTCACTTCTTAAGTAAAGCATGGAAGTATAAAACGAAACCATCATTGTAATGATTATGGTTGAAAACCCGTAACTGGAGGTTTGCAAGAACACCTCTCACATGTTCCTCCTTCAAGCCCCCTTAATAAGCTAAGCAATTAAGGTACAGGCCTTAGTGTATCAAATCTGATTATTAGAGGTGTGAACCTGTGGGTATAGTGTTCGACTTTGAAATAGAGTGTATTACGTTCGATTCCTTCTTGGGTGTTGTTTTTTCAATTGTGGAATAGAGATCATCCACTTCATGGTTTGCAACGACATTCTGAGTAGATGTGGGGGGGGGGGGGGGTAAAATGTGGAGCCATTTTCCCTAAATCAAGTGAAAATGACAGAGAAAACTGAAAACTAGCTGTATAGTAACAAAAAAGATTAAGATGTACTAAAGAAAACTGACCTGTTTCAGTGGATGCTTGGATTATGCAGGCTTATCTTAGTTTTAACAGCATTTTTGGAGCAACTAAATATCAGCTGGGAGAGGTGGGGATGGAGCAAACTGGGGTCTGAAGGAAAACTGAGGTCTGGGAGGGGAAGTTGTCCCCTGTGCCTCATAGCAAATAACGCCCCTGATCCCACAGTCTTTGCCACTAAGTGGTTGGAGAAGTGTAGGCATGTGGTTCTGGAACCCCTCTAAGTTGTATATTAAAAGAAGGATTGCTTATTGTTGTACTTACTTAGTCAAATAATTTACTTGACAATTCTACCGTAATATTCTCTCCAGCCAAAGAGGCAGCCAAAGAGGGAAAAAGACAAATGAAAATAGTTCTGTAGGAGAATATAGGAAATTTTCGAAATGAAAACAAACTTAGTTTGTAATACCATTTATCGTACCTACACAAGAAATGATCTTTTTTGAAAATTTTCATCCATTTCTGAGTAATAAGTGGCTTTTTATTTAGGGACAGGTCAAATAAATCCCTAAGCCTAAAGACACATTTCTGTTGAGCTAGCAAAATTTTC
>CM051260.1:59207156-59374656 GCA_027921565.1 Artemia sinica | reverse complement strand
AGCCTAAAGAGACACACACATCACAAAGAGACACCCACAGCCCAAAGAGACACATACTGCCCAAAGAGACGCACACGGCCTAAAGAGACGCACACGCCCAACAGAGAGACACACACAGCCCAAAGAGACACACACAGGCTAAAGAGACACACACAGCCCGAAGAGACAAACACAGACCAAAAAGACTCAAACAACCTAAAAAGACACAAACAGACCAAAAAGACTCAAACAGCCCAAAGAGACACACATCCCAAAGAGACACACACAGCCCTAAGAGACACAAACAACCCAAAGAGACACACACAGTCCAAAGAGAAACACAACCCAAAGAGACAAACACAGACCAAAACGACTCAAACAGCCTAAAGAGACACACACAGCCCAAAGAGACACAAACACCCCAAAGAGACACAGACAGCCCACAGAGACAAACACAGACCAAAAAAAACTCAAACAGCCCAAAGAGACGCAAACAGCCCAAAGAGACAAACACAGACCAAAAAGACTCAAACAGCCCAAAGAGACACAAACAGACCAAAAAGACTCAAACAGCCCAAAGAGACGCACATAGCCCAAAGAAACACAAACAGCCCAAATAGACACAAACGGCCCAAAGAGACAAACACAGACCAAAAAGACTCAAACAACCCAAAGAGACACAAACAGACCAAAAAGACCAAAACAGCCCAAAGAGACACACAGCTCAAAGAGACACACATAGCCCTAAGAGACACAAACAGCCCAACAGACAACACAGCCAAGAGAACACACCAAACAGCCCACGGCCCAAAGAGACTTACACATCCAATAGAGACACACAAAGCCCAAAACGACACAAACATCAAAAAAAGACAAACACAGACCAAATCACCCCATCTCCCCCAAAACACTTTTCAGCCATTTCTTGTTAAAAATTTTTATTTCAAGTCAATCCTTAATAGGATCAAATTCGCAAATCCTACACTCCCATTCGCAAATCCCATTACCCCTTTTTAAATGTCAATCAAACAATTCTGATTGTAGCATCCAATTTTTTAATAACAAACTGCATACTCTCAAAACATGTTGGACCACATTATACCTTGCCTAGCAGCTCGACCCATCGTACAGCACTATAATTACTCTAAGAGATCCTTTTGCCATCACCCCACAACTTATGTATTATACGGAACACTTCGAAGAAGTGAAGTTATTCGTTATTACAATTCTTTTCTTGTCATCTACATCCCCTCTTAGTATCAACTTCTTCGTATAGTATAACATTAAACTATTTTAAATTGACAACACTGTCCAAACATCACTTGTGTATTATACAGTACACAATCACCCCATCTTCCCCAAAACACTTTTCAGCCATTTCTTGTTAAAAATTTTTATTTCAAGTCAATCCTTAATAGAATTCAATTCGCAAATCCTACACTCCAATTCGCAAATCCCATTACCCCTTTTTAAATGTCAATCAAACAATTCTGATTGTAGCATCCAATTTTTTAATAACAAACTGCATACTCTCAAAACATGTTGGACCACATTATACCTTGCCTAGCAGCTCGGCCCATCGTACAGCACTATAAGTACTCTAAGAGATCCTTCTGCCATCACCCCACCACTTATGTATTATACGGAACATTTCGAAGAAGTAAAGCTATTCGTTATTACAATTCTTTTCTTGTCATCTACATCCCCTCTTAGTATCAACTTCTTCGTATAGTATAACGTTTAAACTATTTTAAATTGACAACACTGTCCAAACATCACTTGTGTATTATACAGTACACAATCACCCCATCTCCCCCAAGACACTTTTCAGCCATTTCTTGTAAAAACTTTTATTTCAAGTCAATCCTTAATAGAATCAAATTCGCAAATCCTACACTCCAATTCGCAAATCCCATTACCCCTATTTAAATGTCAATCAAACAATTCTGATTGTAGCATCCAATTTTTTAATAACAAACTGCATACTCTCAAAACATGTTGGACCACATTATACCTTGCCTAGCAGCTCGGCCCATCGTACAGCACTATAAGTACTCTAAGAGATACTTCTGCCAGCACCCCACCACTTATGTATTATACGGAACATTTCGAAGAAGTAAAGCTATTCGTTATTACAATTCTTTTCTTGTCATCTACATCCCCTCTTAGTATCAACTTCTTCGTATAGTATAACGTTAAACTATTTTAAATTGACAACACTGTCCAAACATCACTTGTGTATTATACAGTACACAATCACCCCATCTCCCCCAAAAAACTTTTCAGCCATTTCTTGTTAAAAATTTTTATTTCAAGTCAATCCTTAATAGAATCAAATTCGCAAATCCTACACTCCAATTCGGAAATCCCATTACCCCTTTTTAAATGTCAATCAAACAATTCTGATTGTAGCATCCAATTTTTTAATAACAAACTGCATACTCTCAAAACATGTTTGACCACATTATATCGTGCCAACTTTAAAAAAAAATGCGCATATGATAATTCCATGGGAAATTGATATCAATAGCAATAACCAGTCTGGTAATCTGCCTCGGAAAGCTGCCAAGGAACACAAAGCCCTAGAAATATGACTTAGACCTCTACTAAGAACATATCAACCGTAATATAAACTCTGGAAATCCAGTTATTTCTCTCTATAAAACGGAGAATTTTAAGTTGTGATACGAATTCTAAAGCGAATATGCAGTCCTAATAGGCCTTCTAATAAAATTCCTTCACTTCGAACTTGTCTACAAAATAATCATGAAATATCCTTTTCAGATCCATAACTACAGTCAATCATTGAACTGAGCTCATTGTGCAGAAGTGATGCCAAATTAAACGAAAAAAAATAAATAAAACAACAATCTAAAAATGCTTTACCTTTATACTGTTAAGTGCCCTTAAAAGGTTTACTTTTACCGTACCAAAACTCCTACACTGTTTTGTGTTTTCAGTAAAGCGCTAGTTTTCCGTTATCCTACAAACATAGGGAAATATAAACAGTTGATTTATTTACGTTAGTTTTATTTATATATTTTAGATAGGCTGTGAAGTAATAATTTTTGTTCGTTTTAAGTGTCGACTTCGTTCTTTACTTCCCTCAGAAAAACTTTGTTTTTTTTTAATTAATAATTACGAAGGGATCTGTACCACACCATTCACAAGCTTGTTTGAATTTAAAATTTCCGTAAAAAAAACTGTGGAATTTATATTTGCCAGTGATACCAATCGGATTGGGGATGGAGGGAACAGGGGGACCATAGTTCCCTCATTTTATTACCCTACCCATTTACTTTGAAAAAGATTTTATAATTTATTTCGAAAGCTGATAAAACAACAAATGTGCCTCCCTATAGATTTTGAAAAATGCATTTTGCCAAACCCGCTTACATTTTTGTGAAGTCAAGCCCCTGATTCAGTATAGAGTCTTGCCAATAAAAGCAATTCAAATAAGGTGTTGAATCCTTTTGACTAAATAAAAATGTATTTTTCAGTGAAACACAGCAACAAAAGCAATTTACGGATAATGATCAACCAGACTGGAAAGATTGTCTTCTACAATGTTCGAAAATCGTGTTGTTAGGATAAACCACTTAACTCCAGTAAGGTTAGGAAAAATCCTGGCTTATATTAAGAGTCTTTAGAGAGAGAAATTTCTCGCAATAAAAGATTCTTTAGAAGGTTTGGGAATGCCCGGTTGAGTGATGCAATATTTCTTCAAATAAATTGGATTTCTTGTAACCGGTAATACAAGCATAATACGAAGGGTTTTCAAATCTCAAAAAACAGTATGAAATGTCACTCATGTTTTAGCTATCAGACAAGGGTGTCTGCATATACTTTCTCAATAGGATGTGACTTTGCAAATGCTTTCTGGGGAGGGGCTAAGGTTTAAATAGAGATTTTGCAAGAAAATAGTCACTTTTTAATTTCAAAGATGTGTATTTTTTATTTGTGTTCCAGCACAAGCGGACTGAAGCACCAGATTTTCCTGTATTTTGGGTGTTTGTGCTATCATATATTAGATATTAGCCTCAAAATGTTTATCTCTTCAATGTTAATGTTTTTACAAAGCTTAATATAAAGGAAAAGTTGTGTTTTTGGGTAAAAGACGCACTATAATTTTTTTTTTCAAACCTGATATGTGCACGGGAACTTTCAGTAAGCCCTTCTTACGAGTGATAATTCCAGGAATAAGAGGAGGCAGATGATTAAATTATAAAGTCCCTGCACAACTCAATCAACTTCTGACTGTTTGCAATTATTAGCATGACATGTTCTTTTCTAACCATGCACACCTGCATCCCAGGGCCATATCTAGGATTTATGTTTGGGGGGGGGTGTCCTGGCAGTGTTGCAATTTTTTTAGAAACACATCAAATATTTGTTTATGCATTTTTGTAACCTTTTTACGAGTCAGAAAAATGTTTTGGCCGGGGGGTTCAAACCCCCAACCCTCCCCCTAGATACAGCCTTGCCTTCAGCGTAGAAACTACTTCATATCTAATGTAGATATCTCATTTGAATATAAATTTGTGGTTCCAATTTTCAGACATTATATAAAATTATTCTAAAACACAATAATAAAAGACATACAGAATGGTATCAGTATCCATTTTGATCCTTACCGGATTTACATATAAATTGTATGGATTGTTCATATCTCTGAAGGGTCTACAATGATCACGTCAGAAAACTCTCTATAGCAAAATTATTTTCATTAGAGGGTCTGTCAAGTTTGTGCATCATCTTCTGGCCAGGGATTAAGCATTGGTAACAAAAACCAGGAGAAAATTCAGCAGAACAGTGAGCCGTGCATACAAAATAAGGAGAAAAGAAAACTGAGACATAAATAATTCAGATCCCTTGCAAGAGCGCAGTTTCGTAAATAGCTAGAATGGGTAGGGGAGGGGTGTCAGACGAAGCATGTTTTTCTATTCTACCCTGTAACACTAAAATGCACAAAAAGTGACTAGAAACACTTCGTAAGAAATCGCTTGAGCAAACAGATTATCTGTTCAGTTACTACACCAAATTATTTGGAAAAAGCTATACTTTTCTATTTGATAAACTTTTGAAACCTTAGTCACAACCCCTTAGAATCTTTTTTGACCGCTTTGACCTCTATTGATAGAAAAACTACCACAGAAACCTATGCAGAGACCTGAAAATAAATCTAAATTTTATGGGTTGGGAGCAAAGTTGAGTTGTTAACAAAAAGCCACTTGGCTCACCTTAAGGAAGAAGAGAGAGATATGCGATCGACTCCCCTGTCCCTGCCCTGTAAAACTAAAAAGCATATATAAATGATAACTATTTACTACCCAAAATCCCACGGCTCTTTTCTGGCAAATAATTTCTTAAACCATTCTCCTTCATCCTTACTGGATTTGTTTTAAAGGCGTACTGGAATTTATACGCAGGCAAAACGATGAAAAGAAGAATTTCTAATTATATTAGGAATTTCGCCCATTCAAGTTGATGTTAAACTTATTAAACATACGGATTGAATTTTTCCTTAAGAAGTAATTTTATCCACTATTTCAATGACAAACTCTAAGAATAGATTACTGGGCAAAGGAGGTGGCCTACATGAGACACAACGAGGTGATGCACAAAGAGTACTTTTTTCGAGTTTAATGGCAAGAACATCTTCCTTTTGATATATTTTATTCAATAAGTCTTCAAAATCTGCGCACAGATTCAGACATTTTGTGGAACGAAAATTTCGTGGATATTTTTTTTATAACGACGCAATTCTAGGGGAAGACTTTTTCGGGAAAAACGAAAGACTTTTTGAAAAGATTGAAAATATTTGAAAAAACAGTTGAAAATTTTCCAATTTTGGCACATATTTGGTTACCATTTGGATCTGTACCATTTTAATTGCAGTTTTTTTTTTACTCTACTGCGAGCAAACGAGTTTGCTTTATTAAGAACAGCATTAAAACATTTATTTAAACTTTTATTTCAGATTCCTGGTTTCATTAAAATAAAAATATAATTTCAATATTTAGGATTTTCTATTATAGCTTCCTAGGCTATTGCATAAATATCCCTTAACTATAAAGTTGGCTGCCACTTAGGCACCCACATACATTTTCTTGGAGGATAGAGAAGACCAATGGTAAGCAAGGACGCAGAAATTTGGTCACATTTGAAGCGGTTAAGAAGATATTGGGGTATCTAAGTATGCAATGCATAAACAGCCACAGCACAAGAAGGTGAGTTTTCCCTTGCTCTTCTTTTTGGGGGGAAATACATATATTTTCAGTTATTGATACATCTATACCATGCATAGTGTTTATATTTATATGTCATCGCTATCCTTCGTTAGGTATATTAACTTAGGGAATACCCATCTGCACGAGAAAGTGAAGAGGAATGAATTTCAGAGGTAGCTCTATTGTGTTTATTGGTAAGCTAATTTTTGCCAAAAAATGTCTGCTTGACCCCTATTACTTTGACCTGAAATTATTTTAGTTTTCCAATACTCTGTGGGAGAATGAAGTTGAAGAACAAAACCTTCAGACTTCCTTTGGAGAACTTTCGAACTGTTTATACGCTGTAAAAACTCTGGACTCGTTGTTCTCCTTTTTTATATACATGCGCCATGGCGAGCACTTGAAATAAAGCTTATTTTTGACCATAGGAGTGCTTTTTTTTCTAGGTATTGCAATATTTCTGACTTATCGTATTTCTTCGATCTTCTGAGGGGAACAAATACCAAGTTCGAATACCCCCTATCTCTCTCTCAGCAAGCACCGATATGACACCTACAAATATGTGCCAAGCACAATCATAAAAATTATTATACGGTAATTCAAAATTTTTAACCTATCACAAAAAAAGAAAAAAAGACAACTATCTTTACCCGTTACCGAAGTTTAATTTACAATAGTACATGGTATGTTTTTTTTTATCCGCTTAAATCCTTTGTTAAACAAGTATAGTAGTTTAACAAGGACGCATCTGAATCACAGATTATTGATGCTTGCATTATACTTAATAGATAATCTGTGCCTGATTGCTAAAAAAATGATGCTACTACTTAGTCAAATAGTTCGCAGTAACAAACTGTAATTGAAGATTGGCCTAGGCTAATACTAACCGAAATTCTAAAAAAACTGTTTTTGGTAACAACATATAAATTTAAATTCTAAAAAATCTCATTTTTGTAGTGATTCCAAATATATAAAGTCATCAAGTTTAAAAATACATATCAAAAGCTAGGAGCCTGAGAAACTTTACCTGTGTGGAGAAAGAGGGCTCCGCCACCAAGAGGGCTCTTGATGAAAACTGCAGCATCAAATTCAGCATATCGAAGACCGCCTATTCTGAAGATTTCAAAGTACCATCTATAAAAGCCTGGAATTTTGCTTTTTTTTTCTTTTTTTCAAACAGTTCGTGGTAACGAACTGTAAGTAAGGAGCAATCCAGCTCAATAGTAACTGAAACTCTAAAAAACTGAATTTTAATACCAATATATATATACCAAAAGAATCAGCTTTTTATGCTGACTTAAAATATATAGGTTTCATCAATTTTAATCTTACTCATCAAAAGTTACGAGCTTGAGAAACTTTGCCTGTGTGTAGAAATAACCCCACCAACCTCCTGGTAGGCTCTGATGAGGTCCTTGGTGGTTAGTGTCATAGATGGTTGCGGTCCTTGATGGTTCAAACCCATAATCATCTCACTAGTTGATTTCTAAGGATTTCTAAGGATTGTTCTGAATTTCTTTATTAAAATTCTTTTCCTAGCATCTACATCTCTATTAGTCTCAACTTTTTAGCATACTTCAATGCTAAGGCATATTTTATATTGATAACACTACTCAAATGGTACTTGTGTATTATACAGAACACACCCGAGAAGTAAAGCTAGGTCAACTCGCAAGGTCATCTTGGCGCCTACAACTCTATTACTTTCAACTTTTTAGCATATTCCAATGCTAAACCATATATTTATATTGGCAACACTGCTCAAATGGTAGTTATGTATTATACAGAACACAGCCAAGAAGTAAAGCTAAGTCAAGTCCCATGATCACCTTGTCAGCAGTAATTGTTTCCACAGATTGATACCATTGTTGTTATTCTAAATTTATGTTAAGTTACGTAAGAGTTACTACCCCCCCCCCCTCTTGGACTTACCTTAACTGGTAAGAAGTTTAACCCTTTTAGCACTTTGATACAATCCAATTAAAATAAATCTCAAGCTCTGTTTCACCCCTATTATTCAATCACCAATTAAGATCATTCAGAGCAGAGTTATGCCAATGGAATAGCTTTTCCGCAAATTGAGTTAGTTTACGCAAATGATACAACTTTTTATCATTACTAGATAACGCTAATAATGCAATGAATTCTGGACGAGATGCAAGATACCTTCAGGCTAGAGGTTATTAGAGTGTTTGACAAGTTTTGACTCAGAAACATGTTCGGCTTGGCTGTATCTTTAGTAAAAACATTATTTATACGAAAAAACACGATTATTTACCCTCCGGTCGAAACTAGTATTTTTACAGAAAGTCCATTAAACCTTTGAACACGTTATACCAAAGTCTTTAGTTTTGGGTATTGACCCATAGAAAAACCTGTCTGTTAAGTCTTGTCCCCGGCGCGGTAATTGATGCATGGCCGTGGTAAGTCATGTACCATTGAAACTACACTGTATATTAAGTACCCTCTGTGTCCGTTCTCTCTGATTGGTCCAAAAAATGAGTGTTGCCTCAGAAACCCGTCTGGTAAGTCTTGTATTTCCTTGTAGGGTTAGGATTGTGTATATTTCGTTGTAGGGGCTGTGGTGCATACGTGGTTACTACTGATGTAGGCATACATTTTTGGGTGGGCGGGGGACAAATTTTCTGCTGGAGATTTTTCCACGGGGGAATTTTCCATGGGGAGGGAAGTTTTTGGGGAGTGAGCTTGTCAGGGGAAATTATACACTGGGGGAATTTGCCAAAATTCTTATACAGAATTCTTTTTATATGTCTTGCTTTCTCTTTTCCGTCTCAATTTTACGCGCAGAGTGGTTAAGAGTAATTGTGCGGGGTAAATTTTCACCGGGATTGAATTGTCTAGAGGATAAAAACTAAAATATCAAAATTATATACCGAATTTCCCAGTTTCAGAGGAAGCAATGCCGCGCCGCGGCATAGTCGTTGCTATAGCTTCACGGAGCTCATACAGAATGAATGGTTAATATAGACAGTAATTTTAGAGTATCAATTAACTAAATTCATTAACTTGATTTTTGACATTAAGTTATCTATATTGTTGCAGAATTGTGCATAAGCTATTATGGAAGATGGTTGGTGGGTCATCGTACAGGTGTTGGGATGGAGAGGGAGTTTTGTTGTAGCATGTTTTCTTTGTAACATAAAAGGTTACATTCACATGATTACCAGTACAAAAGACGGAGAGGTTAGGGGGGTGAGGGTAACTTGAACGTCATCAGGAAATTCCCGAACATGTGGGAGAAAAGGGTTAACAGGGACTTGATTTTTACTGATGTTTAAACCGAAGTATTGGGTTTGTGTTATTGATTTTAGTGGCGACAAACTGTAAATAAAGAGTGACTCGTGTTAAAAGTGACCAGCACTCTTAAAATAAGAGTTTGATATAATGTGCACATTGAACGAATTGACATTAGAAAGTAATATCTTAAAAAGTAATATCTTAAGTACCATAAGAGATTGCGCCCCACCAAAGTGGCAAATATCCGCCGTTTTACTGTGCAGTACAACGTTTTTGGCCCAAAGAACGTCAAAAAGCTATCGAGTAAAGATTTTGAGACAGGGAAGTGATTTAAATTAACATAAAAATTTTTATTGGACTTTCTTGTTTCACAGACGCCATAGCGTAGCATTAATGCCACGCTATGGCGCATTCGCTCCTAACGATGTAAATAGTTCATACAAAACAAACTGTTGTTACAGACGTTTATATTAAATCTGAATATAACTAAGTTAATTCAGTTGAGAATGGATAAAACTAAGTACAGTGATGTGTAATTGTGCATCAGCTACTAGAGGAGGGACAGTGGACCCTTGTGCAAGTGGAATTGGATGGGGGAGTGTGCCTGAACCCTTAAAAATCCGCTTCTTTGCCCAAAATTTTCAAGCCGTCGCGAGCCTTCAAATAGATATAGAAGGATATTTGGGACAGGGAGGGAGTGCAACTAATCTCTAACCCTAAGTGCTACTGGGAGTTTTTTTGGCCAACATTTATATAGTAATATATCTCATTTTCCAGCTTATATACAACGTTCAATATTTCCAGGGGAATTTTCCTCCTACTGGCGTCCATAGGAATATTCCTATAAAAAAAATGTTGGGTCATAGAATTTGCCTCGAAAATAATTGAAACTATAAACAAGTTATTTTTTTAATTCCATCCAAAATATAAAAATAATAAAAATCAAAATCAAATATAAAAAAAATGATTTTCAAAATAGGCTAAAAAGGAGAAAGTAGTTTTTTTTCCTGAGAATCTAAGGATGTGAGTGACAACGAGGGAAGAGAAACGGATTGGGCTTTGCATAATCTAAATATCATATTAATCGAGGTTATAAATGCATACATGAAAAAAGTAAGTGAGTTGAGGAGAACGAGTTAAAAAGATACAATTATGTAAAGCCGAATTCATTCCCCCTCCTCTAATTTTTATTCATATTCATAGATTCTAGACAAAAAAGTTTGGTACTGTTCTATTAACCGGACTCTTTTGAATACGGCAATGCATACCAGTCACGAAATAGATTTAGACGCGTAAAGAAAACAGGTTTACAATGCATTCTGGGATATAAAAAATGGCAAGAACTCTATTTAAATTGTTGTTTTTTTGGGGTTTTGCGGGGAAAGAGGTACCTAGGTTAGATTAGGTTACGTATTTAATATATGCTATGCTTTGCCCCCTCCCCCCCCCCCCCTAATATGCAAATATATAGCCCAAATTTGTTTCTAAACTATTATATAGTCATTCTATTTTATTTTATTTCATTAGCATTAACCAAACTAGCACTATATAAAAGAGTCCGGTTAATGGAACAGTACCAAAAGTTTTACTTTTTAGTCCATTTTAAAAGAAGTTTTTTATTTATTATTTTCCACTCTTTAGTCTAAGATTTCACCCTAAGTTACCACGGCCTAAGGCAACTGTTCTTTCCACTGAATACAGCCATGCACATTTTTATTAAGACAAACAAAATTTAAATTTTGAAAAGTAATTTTCTTTTTGTTTGTTATTTTTGTTTGTAATGTTTTTTTTGTTTGTTAAAAGTAAAAGTAATTGACTGACTATCTTAGAATTTGTAATCGAAAGCTTTTCCTCCCTCCTTAGGGTAAAAATTGTTTTTTGTCACAAAAGAAAAACAAAAAAAAAACAGAAACACCGCTTTTCTGTGGCAGAATCCTTCCTACTACTTAAAAAAGGAACTTGAATTTTAAATTTAGGTTCGAACTTGCCTTCTCGAAATTTTTCTTGGACCTTAGTTTAAATAAGATTGTCCCAAGAAAAAAATTAAATAAATATACACAAGTCCGTAATCATTCTTCTCGAAACAAAAAGCAACATTTCGCATTTTTTGTGTGATAAGTGCGTCATAGAACTTTAAATTTCTGTAATGGCGTTCTCTGACATGCTAAAACTGACGATATTGTTTTCATCAAGATTTTTCACTCTTTTGCGGTTGTTTGCCTCGCTTTTGAAATTTCCCAAAAATGTGTTAGACTCGTAATTTTGCTGCTTAGCTTTAATTTTTTGAATTTTATATATTTAAAAGCACCTTTGGTTTTGAATATATAAAACAACCACAACCACCATAAAACCAAATTGAGAGGGAGGAGAAGCCTGCGTAGCTGTGTTGGCCTCAGGCGGCTTGGTGCTGCGGTGAGTTGTTAGTAGTAGTAGTAGTAAAACCACCATTTAGAGCCCGATTCTTTTGATGTACGAGGTCTAATCAAAAAGTATCGGGACTGATAAGATTAATCGTAAACCGGTTTGAGTATGAACCTACACCTGCTATATTAATCTGACTTTATGTGTTGGGAAAATGTATATAAGACATAGATTAGATTAAAATTGTCTCAGTCTGTCAGTTGGCCTCTAGGTTCGATTATGTAAAGTGTATTATTACGTCCTGTCAGATTTCGTTATGAGCGAAAATAAAGAACTAACTATTGGGCAGACTTGACTGCACACTCAGACGTCACTGCACTCAGGTGACGAGTCTTGGATATATGGCTACGCTCCAGAAACAAAGGTACAATATTGCTGTGAAAGACACCTGATTTACAACGACACAAAAAAGCTCGTCAAGTAAAGGTTATGTTGACGTTTTTTTTTTTTTTCTACTACCAAGGTGTTTTTCATCATGAGTATGCTGCAAAAAGACAGATCATAACAAAGAAGTACTACACTGATGTTCTTCGCCGTTTACGAGACGCTGTACAAAGAAAAAGACCCGAGTTTAAAGACTACGGTGGTCAGGGTTGCCACCAAGGTTACGTTCGTACCATTTTTGGTACGTTTTAAATAAAACGATACGTTTTACGTTACGGTCCTAAAAACGTTACATTTTTGTTACGTTTTTGAATTTATGTTACAATTATGTTACGCTTTTGAATAATGAGGAAGTTTCACATTTTCTGAGTAATCTATTTTTTTTCCCCATGAAAAAATCCGGTGTTCCCATTTTAATTACACTGACAAGAGTATCGACATTTTTTCATATCGCGGTCGTTTAATCTTATCAAACAATCACTCAGTTGTTAGGATGAGAAAATACCCACTTCGCTTACTCGCATAGTAAGTTAAGATAACATTCTCTCTCATGAGCATACGATTATCATTTGTTTAGTGACAAGTGACAATAGTCAGTTAGTCACCTCACCAACTTTCCATTTCATCAGTTGACTTTGAATCTTGTTCCGTCAACAATCATACTAAAATTATATGAAGAAGGAACTAGTTTCATTAGTTAATGCTAATGAAATAAAACAAAATATAATGAAAATACAAAAACTTAGAACCAAATTTGGGCTATGTATTTGCATATTAGGAGGGGGGATAAAGCATAGTATATATTAAATACTTAACCTAATCTAGGTACTCCCCCACCTAAAGCCCAAAAAACAATAGTTTAAATATTGTAAACGAAATGACAAACCACGCTTTGCGATCCAATTCTCTACTGACTGATACCCGTTTGACTAGTTTCCTTTAGCATCTATCTTGCGTGTGTATCTGCTAATTGACTAGTACCGATGATATATGTATTATTCTTTTTGTAACAACATCACCCCCCCCCCTTCTGATTGGTTTGACATAATATCAGGTTAAATACAAAAGTTGCTCTTTTTATTTGGGATTATAAACAGCTGGTATTGACAAAATATATGAAACTGTAAAAATAAGCCATTTTTTTGGCTATATCTAAGCATTGAGGAGGGGGGTGGGCTAGTTGAGCCGGAATTTTCGATTTTATGCTAAACTTTTCCAAATATCATGGTCACTTTTTTGAAATTATACCCCCCTCCCCATCTGCGGTCCCATATACAACTGTATAAATACATTCCATCGTTGTGTCGAATCTTGTGATGACATTCTTTTCTTGTTACATTCTTTCGTGTTCTTTCACATTGTAAAGTAAGAATTTTATTGTTTGATTTTTTTTAATATATTCCTAGGGCTATATCCCGGACCATCAGGGGGGTGGGTGTATTTTCAGAAAAGGGGCCATTATATTTGGAAATAGTTTAAAATAAATAATTTAATGGTACTGCTTGTGTATTCAGCATGTTTTCTTCAGAAAAGGACAATCACTAAATATTTGGCTTTAGAAAACGACAACTAGACTAATGCCCATTTTTATGAAGAAGATAACAGTCTTGTATCTGTATAGGGTAGGCTTACAGTTTACTTAAAAACTGATTCATACGAACCACACAGGCTGGACTGGGGCCCCAACCCCCTGAAAACGTAAATTTCTCGGCATTTCTTTATTAAATTATAGGTTTTTTATTATCCCCCTTAATTTTTTTTTACTTAAATCATTTCCAGTTCATTTTTATTAACCCACTGATCTTTTTGTTCCATCTTCCCTTTAATTCTTTGTCACACAATTTTTTTTTTTTTTTTGATTTGTGAACTATTTTTCAATCACTTCCGAATGTTCAGTTAGTTCCCACTTTTATCATATAGCACAACGGTAAGAGCACATCCCGAGGCTGTGTTAACTTAGGTTGTAATCTCGGATGAAACACTATATTTTTTTTAAATTGGAAAATCAAAAATTTGAAAATATTAAATATAAGTGAAAATTCGGGGCAAAAAATCGATTCGTTTTTGCATAATTTGATCTTTTTTATTTGTTTTCCTCAACTCATCGACTTTTTCCGTTTATGTATTTAAAACCTAGATAAATTTGGTGTTTATGTTATGTAAAACCCAACGCTTTTTGTGCCCCTCATGTTCGCTTATATTCATATATTCTTGAGAAAAAAAAATAATTCTCCACTTTTCAGTTCATTTTGAAAATGAGTTTAATTTTTTTTTTTTTTTTTATTGTTTGACCTCCTCCCCTAAAATTTCTTTGTGCGTACCTGGACTTGTGAGACCCATCAAAAGAGATTTAGGGTAACATTCATGGGGTTGAATTGTGTAAACTCTTCTTTTATTTCTGACTGTCTTTTGGTTGGGAGTCACGATTCAAATTACAAACGGAAAAATGCATATTATGCAAAATAACTGTTGTTTCGTATAGGAACTGAAGACAACGATTGAAATATTTTTTGTTCGATAAAATAAAAACAAAACAAAAACTCTGTCGCTCGAATTTGCTTAAATCTTTATGTTGGAACGATGCAAATTTGAAGCTAGAGGAGGTGAGACTGAGACTGAGCCAATATAAAATATTAGACGGAAAGGGAGCGATTAAAATGATTTTTTGGGTCTTTTTAAGAAGCTGAATCTATTAAGATAGTTTTTATTGAAATTTAACAATAAAAAAAATCTAGTGGGTTTTCTTCTTTTCTTCAAAACTATAAAGTGTCCTGTGTTTATTGATTTGCCTTTTATTTTGTACATATTACTCATCAACTTTTGGTTTAAAATACCAATAATGGCAATTAAAAACAACAACAAAAATATAAGCAAAATAGTAGCCTGGGGTTCTATACACGCATCGGGGGGGGGGGTGTCTTTATGTTGTGCAGGTAAACTGGAAGCAGCACTTACAGTTGAATAAATAGGAATTTCCTGAAGGTAAAGAAGCATGAATTGTTATTATTGTATAGTTTTTAGGCACCTTTTAAAAGTTGGAGGGAGGATTTTTAATGAGATTACGTAAAAATATATTTTTAAAATTATACAGGCAACAAATGACCCATCTCCTCTTTAAGTACCGCTCTTGATAGAGAAATTAAGGCACCCTGCCTTGAAAAGAGACTTTCCTATCAAAAGTTACGAAAAAGTTACATTTTTAAGAGTTGGACGTTACGAAATATTTTCGTCTGGTGGCAACCCTGACGGTGGTTGGAAATTGAATCATGATAATGCACCAACCCATTCAGCCCGTGTTATGCAGCAGTTTTTAGCCAAACATGATATCCCAGTTGTTTCTCAACACCCCCCCCCCATTCACAAGACCTAACTTCATGTGAATTTTTTATTTCCAAAGATAAAAAAGGCCCTTAAAGGTAAAGGTTTTCAAGATGTAGATGAAATAAAACAAAATGCGACAGAGCAGCTACGAGGAATTTCTAAAAATGACTTCCAGAAGTGTTTTCTAAAGTGGCAGGAACGTTGGAAAACATGTGTAGACTCGGAAGGAGCATATTTTGAAGAAGAATGAATGTAAACAACTTTATTAAATACATGTGTATATATTTTCAATAGTCTCGTTACTTTTTGATTAAACCTCGTACCTATTGTTATCAAAACCCTTTCTTCAAAGTTCGGACTGTTGTTACCACGTGTCGCTCCTTACTTACAGTTCGTTGCCTTTGTTGATAGTGAATTTGTATTAAAGTTTAGGCAGAGAGGCAATCAGCCTGACGGGGATAAACTTTTTCAGCTTATGCTAGAAAACACAATGATAGCTGTCATTATTCTGATAAATAGACAATAGCAAATATGTATTAGACTTATTCTAATTAGACGATGCGGTGTCTGAATTTGGATTGAGTCAAGTAGACTAGAAAATCCCATATAGCTCAGGGTTAGAAAACCCTAAATACAAGCAATATAGACTTGCTTGACAACAATGCTTTAAATTTTTTTCAAGAAAATATTTCTCCAGCAATTTAGGTGTCCTTGTGAGTAGCTTTTTTGACAGCGGTAAGTCAAAAGACGCGAAGCTAAAAAGTCAAAACTTTACGGACGAGTGAAAACCTGACTAAATGGAAATGGGGTTTTCGCTCAACGATAATGGACAGTTTTTAAAAAAGAAAGTTTAGGTGAGGTCATCGAGACATGGTATAATCAGTCTTGAACTAAAAGCTTCATTTTCAAAAGCACTTTTTGAGCAGTAATCAAGTCCAGATTTACCAATAGGCCAACTAGGCCGGGGTCTAGGGGTGCACAATGCCAGGGGGCGTAATAAATTATCACTAAATGATAAATTATTCTTAACAAAAACTGGACTGATGTGATTTATCGTCAAAGTGCCAGGTGTACTCTGCCGCCGCACTGGCTATTCACAGAAAAGTGATTTTAAAAAAACACAGGAGTTCCGTGGCCACTTACAAACTGTCAGATGTCTGCCAAGAATGGCAGCTGAGAGTTCGGTATTACCTCTCTCTTTCGTTAATTTTGGCTCATCAGTTGCGTTCTGTTCAGTGCTTCCACTATCCCCAAATTTCCGGGGAATCCCCGTAAATCCCACAAAAACGGAGCAGCAAAAACCCTTGAGCCTACAAGCGTAAAAGCTTTAAATCCGGCCCAGGCAGAAATGGTCAAATGGACCTTTAAATACACTTGAGAGTCAGCGATATAACGAATTTCAATAGACGATCTAAACAACTTTTATCAGTTTAGGAGACAGTAGGGGCGACGTCAAGTCCTGATTTGCGAAATATACTATGCTGTGCAAGTTAAATTGTCCTCACTGGCCTAGTGGCAATTCTTAGTCTGAAATAAGCAAAATTTAAACCTTTCAGCTGGTGGAACGGATACTTACAAACTGCTCAACTGCTCAAACTGCTCACAGCAATGAAACGTAGGAAAAGTGCGACTGCCAGTAGCAATCGTAGCAATTATGCCAACATTTTCAAAATTATGTATAGCTATTAACATAATCCTTGTGCAGATTCATGATCTGTAGATCTATCGTAACTAAAACACCTTATAAAAGTTAATTGTATCAAAAATAGGTTTAAAATTAGCCCTTTGCCCACAAAATTTGATATTTTTATCTTATTTTTCTTTTGCTTTTCAGTAGCAGAAGAGACATAATACTACTACTACTACTAACAACTCACTGTAACACCAAGCCACCTAAACCCATCAAAGCAACACACGCTCCTCGTCAATCCCAATATCTTTAAAGCCTCCCTTTTTACACCCTCCCAGGAAGTTTCGTGTTCCCTTAAATCGTTCTTTACTACCTCCTCCCACCTGATTCGGGGACGACTTGCTTTTTATTTGGCCCTAGACAGATTAGGACGATCTTTAGTAATCCCTCATCCGCAGAAATTGTCCCGGACATCTCAACCTTTCTCTCATTAGAGCCGTAGAAAGTGGGATAGAACCACATTTTTCGTACAGCTTACTGATTGAAATACATTCAGTGAGACGGTTAACCAAAACATTCCGTAGACAAGTCCTCTGAATTCAATGAATCCTCTTCCGTCTTTCAGAGCGTCCACGTTTCAGAAACATATTTGACCACTGTCATCACCGTAGCTTTCTATATTCTAATCTTGGCGCTTAAATTATCAGCATAATCTAAACCTAAGAGAGTTTTACTTTGCCGCGTGATTATCCATATCATTGGGAATAGAACGCAACCCTGGTTAACTCCTGAGTCATTACGAAACCAGCAACTAACCTGACTTCCTACCTTAACTGCAGAAATGTTATTCTCGTGCATATCACTATTCACTTTAATGCATTTATCTGATATACCAAACAAGGATAGGACTTTTGCTAAAGCTCTTCTATTGGCTGAGTCAAACGCTTGCTCCTCAGAATCTATAAAGCTAAGGACTAAAGGTGTCTGATGACTCAGGCACCTCTACATTAATAAGCAAAGCTAAGAGTAAAAATTTGGTAGATGCATCCTCTTGTCTTCTTTAGACTGCGCTGTTCTTCTCTTAAAACTTTATCTAATGCATCTCTAAGTCTTAAAAAGTATCATAATAGTAATTAATTTGCTTCCTACAGAAACTAGGGTATAATTACAACATTGACGCTTATCATCTTTCTTATATAGGTGTTTAATTGAAGTTTTCCTAAACTCACTAGGTATTTCCACTTTTCAAAAACCATATTCATAATTTTCCGTAATTTATCTCTAACTTCACAACCACCATATTTAAAAAACTTATTTACCACATTATCAGCATCCTTGGCCTTATTATTTTTGATCCCCTTAGGTACAGTCTTTAATTCTTTCTCGCAAATAAATTTTCTATCACTTCCAAGGTGTCACAAACTTTTTCATTCTTTTCTATATCATTTCCTGTAACTTTATTACGGTTTAGCACATTCTCAAAATGTTTTGCCCACCTCTCTTTAACTCTTTCCTCGACTGTTTCCTCTCAATTTTTAGCATGCCCGTATAATATTTCTCTATATGGTGTCTGGCTGCATCTTCTAGATCTTCAGAAATTTAACCGAAGGCCTCGACTTCACACCATCTTAATTAGCATTTAAATGATTTCCGTATTTTCTTAACATTCCTCTTATTTTAATATGATCTATAACTCAAACATCTCTTCTACAAGCCCCTTCTCGTCTCTAATACACTAAAGCAATTCCACTAATATTACTAACTGAATGTTTTATTTTTCCTCTTTAAGGCACCATTTCTTAATTCGAAAACTATTTTCCTAAAATTATTCCATCAAATCGTCCGATTTTAGACTCTTTAATTTAATATTCAACTGTTTCTGGAAGGGTCATTTTATGAGCAAACACTGTATTGGTTATAAATAGATTGTTATACCTACAAAATTGCAGCAGTCTATAAATGTTATTATTTTCTTTTCCTACACCAAATTTACTTAGGCTAGAATAGTATCTATTCTTATTTCTACCAACATGGACACTAAAATCCCTTAATAAAAATACCCAATTTCCATATGGGACCCTATCTATTTGTTCCTATAGCTGTAAGTAAAATTCATCTGAGTAACTACTATCTCCATCAGTCGGTTCTACAGGGTCACATACTACTAAAACTGATACCTTGCATTTTTTAGTCGTAAAATGAACAACTAGCATTCTATTATTAATAGCTTCCAAATCCTAAGTAAGACTTGGTAGCTTCCTGGTTCATCATGATCCTTACTCCCCGCATATGCAACCCATCCTTCCGGCCAAATAAATAAATTCTACGTCACCTAATTTCATGTTTTCTATTCCTGGGATATGGGTTCCCAAACTCCGATCAAGTCCAGTTCGAAATATCTAAATTCTTCAGTCAAAATGTCAATATAAAAATTTTTTATTTATGAAAACTCATAAAAAAAAATTTGTGTCATAAAAAAAAATTGTCATAAAAAAAAACAGTGTCATAAAATTTTTTTTTTATGACACTCCAAGGGGCAATTTACATGTTACCATCGAAATTATTATGACCTCAGGTAAAGCAACAGGTCCCAAAGCAGTGTAGGATTGTGACCAACGCGTCATCTCAAGTCTGTACAAAGCACTTAGGCTGACTTAGAACCGGAAAGTAAGATGTGCCTGGGACCTCCAGTGTGAATGGAGGCTTTGTGCAATCCTCTTCCCATATTGGTCACAACTTGGTTTTCTACACTGGGCGATATTCTTCGATAAACGATAGTTGAAATCCTGCACAAGCTATCTCAAGATTATTGTCTCCGAATCATTATATAGTCATCCCTACAAACATAATAATACTATTGGGAGACAGCCTATAATAGATAACTAAGCTAAAAATAGGCTTTTCGGCCCAGAAAGCCCATTATAACAAACAAAAACCCAGAAGAATTATCCGTCTATCCGAATCCAGTGCAAATGCAGTGTCATTTACTAGGCTATGATGATCTCCTCTAGGGCGCTTTTGCTCAAGGTCACCCTGCAGCGACGCTTGCAGTCACGATTCTGGCTACGAAAGCTCCTAAAAAGTCCATATTGATGCCGATATGAGGTAACGGAAGCAGTATTTCCCTTTGGGGATAGTCAACAGTTCTGTCATTTCCAGTCATTTTATTTTGCATAAGGCAATTTTGGCCCAACAGGGCCTAAATGTTATAAAAAAAAAAAAAATCAAACACCTAACCAATTTGAACTATCAAAACCCGCTACATAAAAGCTCGCAATTTCTAATGACATATTGTCATAAGGGGAGAGAAACTCCACCCCCGAACATATAAAATATCTATATAAAATGAAAAATTGTTGCAGACTATGATTTGGAAACTACTAAGTGTTCATTTTGTCGGGAGATTTTTTAGAAGGAATAGGTGTAATGATAATTATACGGGATATAAGCGTCGCAGCAAAAATTTCTGAGCCTGGGCAAGTGCTACCAATAGCTTTGTTTTTACTAAGATTCAAATGAGAACATTTCTCGTTTTCTGTTTTCAATGAAAGTCTTGTTCAAAGAAGAGGGATTGAGGGAGTATTTGCCCCATAAATCCTGGTTCTCTGAAGGAAAATGTTTAGATTAATTGTTAGCTGCAGTTGTTAATGCAATTGCTATGGCAAACAGAAGGTGGCAAATCAACTCTTATTATGGAAATTTGTAAAATATAAAGATACGAATCAACTTTTATGCTTAACTGCACAGAAGAGGGGCAGGGGGTTGGGTTATCACCACAAAAACAAAATTATCTAAAAAACTCCTACCCTATTCAGAAATATAAAAAGTTCCATCACAAAGCCTCAGACTATTTTCAAAGTCTCAAGAATACAGTCTGACAATTTATCAGACTATTTCAAAGTCTCAAGAATACAGTCTGACAATTTATCATAAAGGTTTGTTTTTAATGGCACCTCAATAATCTTCCACGTTTCGCCATTTTTATCAAACAAACTGCATTTTTGTTCAAAAAAGAACCAGTCTTTAGAACTTTCTGCCCTTAGAACTTTTTAAAAGCATAATTTCACGCAGTGGCGGCTTTTGATGCTAAAAATTAAATAAAAAACGAACGAATTTTTTTTTCAAATGAAAGCAAGGAGCAACATTTAAACTTAAATCGAATAGAAACTATTACGTATATAATTGGGGCTGTCTCTTCCTCAACAATAGCTCTTTACGCTAAAGTCATAAGTTTTTTGGTATCTTATTTTTACATTAAAAATTTACTTTAAGAATTTTGGTAGTATTATTTTTACTTTAAAAATAATGCTCGTTCACATTTGACATTTTAAGGGTGTTTGCCCTCTTTTCAAAAATCAGACAATTTTTCTCAGGTCTGTAGCTTTCCTTGGGTAACATAAAACTTAGTTAATTTTATATGCTTGGAATGAGCATAAAAATAAAATTCTTATATTGTGTTATTTTAATCAAATTTCCTTTTTTAGAATTTCATTAGAATTTACTTGTAACTGGAAGGCACCCGTCACCGAGGAGGACCAAAGAGCACACTCTGAAGAACGTACAAAAGTGACAGAAGAGCCCTCCAGACGAGTCTCATCCCAGAGTAGGAGGATATGCATGCATCGGCCCACTTGAGGCAAGATTGGAGGCTACTCACTAACGTCCAGTGTGCTTCTGGAGGCATTGGAGGAACTAAGGTAAGGTGAGAGTTTTGGCTATTATTGGGTCGAGTCACACCTTATTTACAGCTCTTTACCAAAAATTTTTCAAAACAAATCAAAAATAAATATGGCACAAATTAAAAAAAACACGTTACGTAACGTGTGAAATCAAAAAATTAAATCAATAGAAAACACACTAGATACGAGAGAAGCTATTCTATTTTACGCTAAAGTTTACCTTATACTTTACTGAGAGCACATTATAATATAACATATATGACCGGTTGTTCATTATTTTCTAAGAGAATACAACATTTTTTTATATATATTGTTTTTCAAAACATTTGGGCCGGATATTTTACTTTGTAGAGCAAACACGTCTAAATGAGCATAATAATTATTGAAGCGCGGTGATAAAATAAATAAAGTTGAACTTTATTGCAATGGGCAAACAGGATAAAGAGGGTATGAGCTCTCTAATATCTAACGTATTTTCATTTCATTTTATGTTTGTATTTCCTTCTGTCCTTCTATTTGATAAATGTGTTTTTCTTATATTTAATAGCGAAAAGAATCAATTTTATGTACTGAAAAAATATTGACTTACATCCAGATTGACTTAGCCAAGCAAAAACTTTACCTTAAATAATTTGTTCAAAAAAAAATCAAACAAAAATCAGAATTAAAAATCACACTGTTAAACTATGCACGACTGAGAATTTTATATTTGCTTTTCCCTATCTTCTTTAAGTCACATATTCTCGAGGAGGAATAAAACTATTCAATGGGGAAGACAAAATACTAAGCAGAAACTTACCAAGCAGATAAAATAGGCAAAATAAAGTCAGAATGAACCACGGAGAAAATCCTAAAAACCAAGTTTTCAGGCGATTGAAGCCCTGAGCCTCAACTGGGATCACCACCTGCCTCAATCCTATCTAGAACAATGTAAATGTATTATAATAATCAGACACAGTTTTAGTTTGAAGGAACTAAAAAAACAGTGTGAACGCTGATTTTCAGAAATAACGTAAAACAAGTGGCGCGTGGCAAGCATGGCGGAAGCGGGCCGAGCGGGGTGAAACTGTGCCAAGTGTCGTGGGGACAATGCCAGTCATGGCAGAATTATGCGACGCATGGCAGAGCCGTGTGGTACTTATGACACTCCAAGAAGTACTTCAGATAGCAGAAAGTGGGTGGTTCCTCGGAAAAAATGTGATCAGAAGAACCTACTTTTTAAATTGCTCAAGAATGCTTACCAGACGTGATCAATTTTAGTCCCCCTTTCAATGAACTCTCTTTTTCAACTTATCACCCTGTTTTTCATCCTGTATGTTAAATATAAACCAGCATCTCAATCCTCCCGTTGTCCTAACCATGGTCAATGTCCTCTATTATGTTTCTAATCACACAAAAACATAAATTACTTTTCACATGGGCTCGCTTGCCACGCGGCAATGATGGGTAAAGACCATTTTTGAAAATAAAAGCCTGGCTTAGATGATGGATTGTTTTTTCCCATTAGCCAGAACTGAAAGGCTTATTGAAAAGCATATACAAACTTGCACTCTGTCCAAAAGAAATTTTGAGAGGATTACTTGAGAAGACAAGAAGGGCGAGAGATAACATGGTGGTTTCCTCAACTTAAATAAAAGGTAAATAAAGATTTTGCAATAATTGTGAAATAAAACGGTTTAGCCTTTGGTTCCTAGTGTAGAAAGAGTTTGATCCCTTAGGATGGTAACTTATGACAGTAAGCGTTAGCAATTATTTCTGTAACTTATCCCCTGATTTCAGTGGTTTAATGGTGAAAATGAGCATGTTTTTTGTTTTTTGTGTTTTTTTTACTAATTTTTAATATATTTCTCTTTTCCCTGTTTAGCGGGCCATGCACTTCACTGAAGAAGAATACCTAATTTTATGATTATTGCTGTTGTAGATATATTATTGATAAAAGAACATGACCTTGAACTTTTCAATCCTAAATAATCATTTCGGGGTTTACTCACCATCGTGGACATGATTCACTCTCCAAACTCAGCACTTTGCAAATTACTAGAATCTTTTTCATTGCTTTCTGCTACTACTTAGAAAAGTATAACCAGGAAGATAAAAATGTCGGGGACCCGCTAAAATATCAGTTGATAAAAATCTTTCCAAGCTCAACTCGTTTCTTTAGAGCGCTAAACAAAGTCTGCTTGAAAGTTATTGTTTACCATAATATACCGTAACTTTTACCCTTAGAGAGGTTTAAAATTTTCAGAGATTGACTATTTTCCAAATACCAAAATGTCCTTATAAATGTGCAGGTCATGTCATTAATCTTCTTTTAACGACACTAAATCTCTAATTTGAAAAATAAAAAACATTAAACTTTTGCTAAACCCTTTTAGAATAAAACCAGTGCTCATTACATTCTGTTTGTTTAGCTATGAAGGAGCATAACGATTTCTACTTGAGACTTATAACGTTCCATTGTCTAGAATGCTAGAATTCGTTTGCCAAAAATCTTAAGAATGCTTTTACGGCCGATGAAGCTTAATTTATTCTGAATCCTTCTCATCCTTACAGACATGGATAAAGCTTTTTCAATAGAAAGTACCAGTCGTTTAAAAACATCCTAATTTTTTAAGAGGAATCTTTAAAGCTATACTACTGATATATTTAATAAAGAAGACTATTCCTATCCCTCCAGTTGTGTCAATTAGGGGAGGCCTGTGCCCCCTTCATTTCCCCCTATATTTTTAAGAATAGCTTTTTTAAGGGGTATTATCATTGACAAATAACGCTTTTCGTATTTTCATTGAAAAAATGACAAGTTTGCCCCCCCTAGATTTAAAATTTAAGTTTTGCCCCGCCCCCCTTAAGCTTCATGAAGTGACGCTGCTGTATCCCACCTGTTAACTATTTTGCTTCTGATGATGATTGGTGGTGTTTTTATTGGAATTTCCTCTGGAGTCTCGTACCAATTGAGTAGAATGGGTTTCACGCAGTCACCCTTTGTGTTTTACCAGCCTTATGACATGATTTCACAGTTTAAGTATGGCATTCAAGTTTCTAAATAACACAAGCAGTGGCGTCAATTCACTCAAATGTTGGAGGGGGAGGCAAAATGTACTTTTAAAATCTAGAGGAAGGCAATTTTGTGGTTTTTCAATGAAAACTTCAAAAAAGGGCATTTTTCAGGCAGTGAAAATACTAAAACCAATGTATTTTTCAAAATCTAGAGGGGATTTATGCCCCTCCTACCAAAATATACACTTCTGAAAACAGATAGTCCATGTGTGGCTTAGTGCCCGCCCAACCCATGTATGTGCCCTTCATTATCTGGAATAGAATAGGGTGAACACCCCATCCGAGACACATTATCCTCTAGACATTGCGATGGGCTTTAAGATTTGAAAAAAAAAACTTTCCCAAAACGTTTCGTTTTTTTACCCGTTCAAATTTAATATTTGACTTCATTTTTCTGGCATGCACTTAAGGAATGACTGGCTAATATGAACATAACTCACCAAAATAAGCCAATGGAATTAAAACATACTTTTCAACGTGCAATCATAGGATAGTAATTCCGGTACTTGTTAATAATACGGAACATACTCAAGAATTGCGCTTAGGTTACATCTCAGAAAACCGGTTTCATAGCTACAAAAACAAGTGACGGATGATACAATGCATTCGACTTGTATAATTTGGGCTATATATTTCCACATTAGGGGGGGGGGGGCTAGGTTATGTTAGGCTAGGGGCGCTGTCCAGACACTTTAACCCCACCCCACCCCTAATGTGCAAAAATATATCTCAAATTATATTACTATATAAACTAAAGGTTATATGAAGGTTATATTTCGTTCGGATTAACCGAACTTCACTTCTTGGGTGGGTTCCATATTATTAACAAGTACCGTAATTTCTCTTGGCTGAACTGTGAGAATAAAAAAATGATTAAACTGCAAAATTTCTATTGGGAGAATTGAAAACACTTTTAATTACGCCAATGATGTAATATAATGCCTTCACTTACAACTTTGTCGCCAAGATTTCTCACTCTGCATTGCAATAAAGCAGGTTGGCCTGCTAATACCGTAACATTTCTCGAAGGCCCGTTTTCAAAATAAGGCCGAGAACTAAGAATGGCTTCAATGGTTGACTGATATTTTAAGGATCCCGCGAAGAACCCATGCAATGAAGTCTCTTCTCCATTTCCCAAATCTGAAAAATAATTTGTCATTAAGTGCATGTCGTGGAACTGATCTGGAACACAAACAGTTTGGCTTATGATAATAAGTGCGGAATTAATTTCTACTGAGCTAATATACGAAGGCAAATGAAAGAAATTAATAATCTTTCTTATTCTTACGGAATGCTAAGGCAATTAAAGCAATTTGGCAATTTAAGCACAGAGAACTATATATAAATTTTTAAACGTTTATAAATTTGAAACGTGTGAAGCGTTTTTTTTTTTTTTTTGTTTTTTTTTTTACTTCAAATTACTTCAAAACACTGAGAAAATTTGAATTTCTGAAATCAAAATTTTGGTTTTTAATTTTTATTAAACAACAGGTGAAGTTAAAAATAACAATAGTTCTTAGTCAATATATTACAAATAAGAAAATAAATTGGGTCTACACAATTCGTGCTAAAATGTTATTGTTACAGCAAGTGGCGGAACCAGGGGGAGCGAGGAGGGTTCTCACCCACCCCCTAGCGTAGTCTAAAGTAGTGTAATTTACTTAATTAACGCAAATTTTAAACTTGCTTCTAACGCAAGTTTATCAGATCAACCTATTTTGCCCCCCCCCCTCTAAAAAAATCCTAGATTCGCCCCTGGTTACAGCTACCAGTAAAATCAAAACAAATAATAATTTTTCCCCAGATCATCTTGGAACCATTGGTCATACATAGTCAAAGGTGGTAATGACAACTTTGCATAAGAGTAAATCAATTTGTCAAGCGTAATTTGAACGATTCAACTATGAAAAAAGACATATGGTAGAAACAGGAATATAAAAATATACAAATAAAAGGGAGAATGTGGGATAAGGTCAAAGCAGAACATCAAAGCAGAAAAAATTGAAATTTTATACACAAGATTTGAAGGTAATTAAGAAACCACAAACAATATGTTCTTCTAAACGCTCTACTATGTTCTCAATATGTTCTTTTATGTTGCAGGTATCAATACCATTATAGGTAATGCAAACAATAAAGAAGATAATGCAATGAGGAAGTTTTAAAGAAAGTAAACGTGGAACAAAAAAACTAGATATTTTAACAATATATTTAATAACAAGAGAGTAGAATAAGGATAAGCTTCGAATTACAATAAAAAAATAAAACTAAAAAAAACAGTAAAAGACCCAATAAAAGTCCCCAATAAAAATCCCGAGGTTTTACTTAATGTAAATTCAACCAAGACTAAGAAAAAGGTAGCTCATACAGATAAAATCATATCAGAAGCAAGTCTTTAATGTTTTTTGGCCTTTTTGGCAGCTAGCTTTATAAGACTTTAGATAAAAGTTCGACCGGTAATTGTTGTTTCTGATTTATAGCAAATCCTGTTTAATTAGATTTAGTATGATATATTTGATTTTATTTAGCATAATAAATAAAAATATAAAACATTACCAATATAAGTCACTGCGCAAGGGAAAAAAATTTAATTTTTGTTAACGCCTAAGTGTGTATTCCCCAAAATCTCTATATAAAGAAGTATTGTGGTTTGATGTATATTTAATCTTAATTTCTCTTGAACAATGTATTTAATAATTAGATAATTACTAGTTAGAGTGGTATCGTCAAAAAGTATTGGATAGCGGGGACTTTCGAAAATATGATTGCTCAGAGCTGAATAAAAAAAATAGAAATACTACTAGAATTTAGTGCCTTTTTAAGATAGTCTTGTGCTGTTGTAGACGTGTTTCTAAGTTCGGATCGGTTCGACCGGTATAATAACTGCCACAATAACAAGTTATTTGATACAACCCTCTTTGACGAAATGAAGCCTCTGCCTTACCGCAGTTAAGCAACTAAATTACTAGTGAAAAAAAACAGACTTTTTTTCTATATAAAAATTTTTTTTTTGGTAAATAGGTAGAATTTCATACCGGGGAATTATCTTGTATTTTCCAATTGAAAAGTTTCTACGATCATTTTTGACGGTTTTCTGAGACAAAATTACTTTTGACGGTTGATTCTTTTTCTTGGGCTATTGTCACGCAAGTTTAAATTCCGGCTTATTGAAAATGATTATCAAACTTTAATCTAAAAGTGTTTAGAAATAATTATAAAGAAAACAAACTAAGTGAAATAATTAATTTTGTGCATTCTGTGATGATAAAACATAGAAATATTTAACAATAAGCTTTTTTTTGTGCTTTTATCTTAACTATCGTGTGGTTTTTATTTTATAGAAATGTAAATATCCTGTTATGTATTTATTGTGATATTACTGTAGCAATTATCTTTGTTTTCAAAGTCCCAGCAAATTCTATCATGTGTAGTGTTAAAAAGAATATAATATGATATATAATATATAATATAATATAGAATATATAATGGCGTGCTAAAAGAATATAATAACGGTTTTACCACAGTGGCCTGTTAATGAATTATATGAATTATCGTTTTTAATCATTAACATACGATTATACAATTCCTGCCCACATTAAATCCACACCATATTAATTCATAATTCCATGTAACAAAAATTTTCACACAAGAGTTTAATTACTGCGTTCAACAGAAGTTTTCTGCTGGGTTTGAATGATTTTATTACGTGACTGCACCAAACAGGTATTACACGCTACAATACTATATAACTACATTTATACACAAACACTAAAATACTTACAAAAAAAGGAAATAAAAACTGCACATTCACTAAACACTCCTCAGAAAACTTTCACAATAACCTCAAACATCAAATCTATTTGTGTTATACAGGAATTTCTTCACTATGTTCCTAACATTTTTATCGCCAATTATCAAACTTAAATCAAAAGGGAAGCTAACATTATGTTCTCTCAATTCAAAAATCATATTAAACCTCTGACGAGCATAAAAAGGACATTCATACAGGACATGCACACAGTTTTCTATGCATCCACATTCACACGTTGGGCTATCCGTCATGCCTATTCTATGTAAAAAATAATTCAGTTTCGAATGGCCTGTTACGTATAAACTGAGTTAAGATATAGCTTGGTTAAAGTTTTTGCGCACAAAACAAATCTTCTTTACATTTGAAAAATCTAACAGGCCAACTACTCATATAATTTTCAAATATTACATACCATTTATTATATAGAGCATTTTTTAAAACACTACGGTTCAGTTGGAAAGGTGAAAAATAATTTTCCATCAGAAACTCAACTCCTAGCAACTCAGCAACTATTTCATCGGAAAAAAGGCTATGATCAACGGAGTATCTATTTAAAGGAAAACTAGGATGCACAATATCTGGCCAAAAAGGGGGACGTCCCTTTTTAACAAACCTCATCACTGCCAGTTCTATTGCTCTTAGACCGATTGGAAGGACACCAGAAAGGGCTGTAATAACATGATTTTGAGCAGTTCTAAATGACTTTGAAATACTAAGGGTCGAACATCTTTGTGCTGACTGCAACATATTCTGTATATTTTTTTTCTTAAGGCCCCAATCGGAATACTAAAAATAGGTTTAATAGCTGGATTTTCTTCTGTACGCGGCACTGGTATGCTACAACGAGAACATTATTTCATTGCAAACTTCTTATTTAGAAAACTGTTGCTGAAGTGAATCAGCTGACAGCAGACTTTAAGTTTTGTATCGTGATGGTCGTATTGCGTGGCAACACTACTGCTTTCACTGCTTTTTTTTTAATTTTTTTACTTTTCTTGTGATCAGTGGTCTGGAGCTCCGAAGCAGTAAGATATGCAAACTCAAGTTTTTCCTTGGTTTTACAATAATGAAAAAGTGCAAAATTTCTAGCGAAGTTGGTAAAATTTCCAGTAGTTTTGCAGAAAAAAAAATGTTTTTTTTTTCCTTATGTTGTACATGTTGACAGAACAAAACTGTCTTGTCAAAACTAGCTGAAAAAATAAGGTTTTTTGTTCGGGACAATTTTATTTTGTACTCCTTCAGAACATTAAATTATCTCTCTGAGAGCTAGAGAACAAAATTCTGTATTTCTTCTAGATTTCTTGGAAACAATTTTGGAAAAGTCAATCAAGAATGCCCCATTCCGATTTTTTTTGGCTGTTTTCTGAAAATTTTGATTTGATGCCGTTTTGTATTTTAACCAACTATACAATGTATTATTTATTTATTTTTTTTTTTTTTGGTTTTACACCAGGGCACTTCGTATCGAAGGAGTTGTCGTAGAAACTTCGAAAAGGGCTCATTTGATTGGAAATTGGAGTGGCTTGTGCCCTTTTTAATAGTCGAAAGTGATTGGAAGGCAACTAACACCCCATCCACGCTCACTATTTCCCCAAATACATCCACTCAAAATTTTGAGATAGCCATTTTGTTCAGCGTAGTTGATTTCCACATAGAAATTATGTTTTTGAGGAGAACACTCCCCCACAACCCTCAGGGCAAGGGTTGTAAGTTATGCCCTGGGGCATATAAGATTTTTATAGAAAGCGTTGTCGTAGAGACTTCAAAAAGAGCTCTTTCGATTGGAAATTCAAAGGGCTAGTGCTCTTTTTAATAGTCGAAAGTGATTGGAGGGCAACTAACCCCGCTCTCACGCCCGCCTTTTCCCCAAACACGTCCAATCAAAATTTTTAGATAGGCATTTTGTTCAATGTAGTTGAAAGTTGTGAAAATTAGGTCTTTGAGGATGACCCCCCCCCACAGCCCCCAGGGCAAGGGTTATAAGTTATACCCTGGGGGCATATGAGGTTTTTATAGAAAGTGCTGTCGTAGAAACTTAAAAATGGCTCATTCAATTGGAAATTGAAATGGCTAGTGCCCTTTTTAATAGTCGAAAGTGATTAGAAGGCAACTAAAACCCCTTTCACGCCCACCATTTCCCCAAACAGATTCAATCAAAATTTTGAGATAGCCATTTTGTTCAATGTAGTTGAAACTTCTGGAAATTATATCTTTGAGCAGGACACTCTAGTGTTCTTTTTAGTAGTCGAACATGATTGGAGGGCAACTAACCCCTGTCTCACGCCCACCTTTCCCCCAAACACATCCAATCAAAATTTTTAGATGGCCTTTTAGTTCAATGTAGTTGAAAGTTATGGAAATTAGGTCTTTAAGGATGAGATTCCCCCCCCCCCACAGCCCTCAGGGCAAGAGTTGTAAGTTATGCCCTGGAGGCATATAGGGTTTTTATAGAAAACGTTGTTGTAGAAACTTCAAAAAGGGCTCATGCGATTGGAAATTGAAAGGGCTAGTACCCTTTTTAATATTCGAAAATATTGAAGGGCAAATAACCCCCCTCTCACACCCACCATTTCCCCAAACACATTCAATCGAAATTTTAAGATGGTCATTTTGTTTAACGTAGTGTTAAGCTCATGAAATTAGGTCTCTGAAGATGACAACCCCCTCACAACCCTCAGGGCAAGGGTTGTAAGTTATGCCCTGAGGGTATATAAGTTTTTATTATTGGGAATTGAGAAGGCTAATACCCTTATTAATAGTCAAAAGCGAACGGAGGGCGAATGCCCCCCACACCCATCCTTTCCCCAATCACTTCCGATCAACATTTTGATATAGCAATTTTGTTGAATGTTTTTGAAGGGTCCAGAAATTATGTTTTTGAGTATGACAACCCCCCACAGTCTTCAGGGAAAAGGTTATAAGTTATGCCCTTGGGGCATATAATGTCGCATAGAAAGTGTTGTCGTAAAAACTGAAAAAAGGGCTCTTTCAATTAGAAATTGAGGGGGCTATTGCCCTTTTAATGGTCGAAAGTAATCAGAGGTAGAATCACCCCCCACGCCCATCATTTCCCCAAACATTTCCGATCAAAATTTTCATATGGCTATTTTGTTCAACGTAGTTGAAAAGTCTGGAAATATTGTCTTTAAGGGTGACAACCCTCCCTCATAGCCCTCAGAACTATGGGGGTAAAAACTTTTTCGGTAAAAAATTTGGTAAAAAGTTTCGGTAAAAACTTCGGTAAAAGTTTGCAAAGAGTTTTTTTTTATTAATACTATGAAAAGTACGCAAGCTGACGTGAACTTGCATATATACAAAGTTGCTTGGTTCATATAGAAATAATTTCCGAAGTTTTCACGCCACGTCAGCTTTTTTGATTCCCTAGAGGTAACTTTTATTTCTCGACAAGATACATTTATTTTTCAAGGTTGATAGACATATTTTTTATTTCTGCCACTTAACATCTTGGTGAGCAGGAAATAAGGCTGTTCGTGGCTAGTAATGTTTCTTAATACAGGAAGAAACTTCCTGATATCTGAAAGATTCGAAAGACTTCGATGGCGAGCAGAAAAAGTTTCTGTCGACCACAGTGGTTTTATTATTATTATTGTAGCTTTATGTAAACTGAAGATCCCTGATGAGTTTTTATATGTTTTTTTTTTTTTTTTTTTACAAAGAAAATGTGCTTAGTCAAATTTACAAATAGATTTTCCATGGTGTTCATACATCATACAATGAGTTCTTATGCTTGCACGTCCAAGTTTTAGCCCAATCAGGGGGATTAGAAGTGGGCTGTGGTTAGTGCGTGGAAGCTTCTGGCTTTGGCCACACCAGTAACAGAAAGTGGAAAAAGTTGAATTTTTGCCAACTGTGTGTCTATAAAATGGAACCCTTCTAGGCACGTAATTAAAAATTTATTCTAGACAAGAGTGGGGGGGGGGGTAAAATTCAAAAGCACGCAAACAGTAGATGCTTGCCTAAGAGATAGAAGACACTGTTAATAAAATTGTAATTATTTTGATTTTTTTGGAGAGGTGTGGGGGCACGGCAAAAAGAGCAAAAAAAGTAGATTAATGTCCAGAACACGAAATAAATGTACCTATCTCAAAAACTAAATCGAAATGAAGAGTCACCTTCTAAATTGAAAAGTCAAAAGTGGCTGAACAAAAATATTGATAATTTCATTGACTTTTTTATTCTTTTTCCACTGTGGTTGGACGAGCAGAAGTCTTTGCGGAGATATTTGCATTTTTTTTTCCTTTTTTCACTTGCGGTGAAATCTCTCCTTTTTTGTTTATTTCTTTTACTTGTTTGTGTCTTTTTTTTGTCGTTTGTTTTCGTTTTTTAATGTTTTGTCTTTTGTCATGCTTAGTCAGTATGGTCTCATGATCTATTTAACAGAGAAAGAGAACAAGCTCAAATAATTTTGAGTAGTTATTTTTGCCTCTGACATCTATCTGCTGTGTTGCAAAGATGTACTATAAATGCTGATAATGTGCAAATGATTTAAAAAACTGAGGCTACATTTAAAGTGTTTTTTTTTTAAAGGCAAAATTCAGTCGGATTTCAAAGATAGAAAAAAAGTTCTTCTTGGCAAATGAAAAGGCTAATAAACGCACAATTCAAGATTTATATGGTTTAATATTATTTTAGTAGTTTTGACTTGTCAAATGTCATTATATTAAAGCAGTGCATGTATACCAAACTGAAGCTTACCAAATGATTCTCTAAAAAAAACTGAAAATAAAACTAATTCTTTGGATGCATTAGTCGGAGTACACACTCCTCACTATTTTCCGAGTTACCCCTATTCTCAAGTGAACACTTAGTTTGATTACCTCACTCTTTCTACGACAGAGTTGTAATTTCGGCTTTCTGTCTTTCCGCATGATGTGTAACAACCTTTTAATCAAAGATACATTTCTGAGAGAAGAAATTATTGCATTGCCCCTATTTCTAAGGAATAAATTAAAATACAGCCGTGCAAGACCGAAGAACATTATTAGAAAGACATAGTTCCGATCCACCAAAAAAGAAAGTCATGCACTGGAAACTCAAAATTTAGGAAAAAGACAAAAAAATTAAGGATGTTCTTAATAAAATTTTCCTAAGCTGGGAGATACAGGAGCACGAACTAGGGACAAGGGTAGAGTTCTGCAATTCTCCCTTCGAGATTTTGTTGCACCCGGGATTTGAAAAATGGCTTCATCGTATCTTTTTTTTTTTTTTAATGAAAAATTGCCTCTCCCTGTATTCTCGTGAAATGGTCCCAGTAGTCCCTGGAAATTTCTTAGAATGGATATTGGCCTTATTTTCACTAGCTATTTCGAGCCGTCAGCCCATTATTTCGATGATTATTTAGTTTTTTCATTTTCTGTTAAAAATTTTTAAGTGTTTCCCCAGATGTTATATTAAATAGCTTACCGTAAATTCCGTACACATTTACCACAAAGATTTAGTATACGAAAATAAAAAATTGGTTTCATGTTAGGGACGTCCTTTGAAACTTTCAAACCTAATGAAAGCTAGGGTGTAAAATTAAAAAAGAAAAAAAAAAAAAAAAAAAAAAAAAAAAAAAAAAAAAAAACACCATTATGCTTTTTCTAGTGACATGGTCAACATTACCAAAATTTAGTTCTAGCCGAAATATAATTTTTTCAATCAGATAAAAAAAACTCATAAATTTTTTATCAGTTTTCAGTTTGTTTTGTTGTTGTTGGTTAGTTCTTGTCTCTATTTTGTTTATTTTGCTTCTTGTCTTTCTTATCTACTCTTTGTAACTCCATAGTGCTTTGCACTATTGTGGGTTATTAAATAAAAAAAAAGTTTTTGTAACTGAAAGTAAGGAACGACATTAAAACTTAAAACGAACAGAAATTATTCCGTTTATGAAGGGGGCTGTCCCCTCCTCAATGCCTCGCTCTCTACGCTAAAGTTTTTTTATTGTTTAAAAAAAACAGTTCTGAGAAAGTCAAACTTTAGCGTAAGAGCGAGGAGGGGAGGAGGGGACAGCCCCTTCATAAAAGGAATAATTTCTGTTCGTTTTAAGTTTTATTGTCGTTCCTTACTTTCAGTTACAAAAACTTGTTTTTTATTTAATTTTTGAACGTTTTTGAATTAATGCAGGTTTTGATTTTGGCTCACCGCACATGAATAATAAAAAAAAAAATTGCATATTAATTTTACTTTTATTTGGTTAAATGGCTTTCTCGAAACTTGTTTAATTTTATTTACGAACGTTTTTATTAGTAATAAATATACGTAACTTACGAATTAACTTACGTAACGAACTTCTATATTCATAGATTTTATTACGTATATTAGGGGGTTCGCCCCCTAGTCAATACCTTGCTCTTTAAGCTAAAGTTCGAATTTTTTTCCAATTCTTCAAAAATGACCCCTTATCACAATTAGTTGATCTGTTGAAATCAGTTGAAAAACTTGTTCTTTTTTTTACTTAATTTCTGATCTTTTTCCTTAATAATGCTGGGAAATCCGGCGCCCCCTTCATAGCAATGTTCCTTCCCCCATGAAAACTTCCTTCATGGAAAGATCCTACCATATAACCGCTGACCCCCCCCCCCCACCTACCAGAAAAAATCCCCCCTGAAAACGTCTGTTTACTTCCCAATAACCAATACTGCATGTTAACATTGGGTAAAGTTCATAATTTTCAGCCCTCCTCCCGGGGACTTCGGGGGATTAAGTCACCCTGAAAGACATTGTTATTATATTTTCGACCATGCTGAACAAAATGGCTATCTCAAAATTTTGATCGGGTGACTTTGGTAAAAAAATTAGCGTGGGAGGCGTGGGTAGTTGCCCTCGATTTTTTTGGTCACTTAAAAAGGGCGCTAGAACCTTTAATTTCCGTTCCAATGAGCCCTCCCACGATATTCTAGGACCATTGGGTCAATACGATCAGCCCTGGGGAAAAAAAAAAATAAAACACACATCCGTGATCTTTCTTCTGGCTAAAAATGCAAAATTCCACATTTTTGTGGATAGGTGCTTGAAACCTCTACAGTAGGGTTCTCTGATACGCTGAATATGATGGTATGATTTCCATTAAGGTTCTACAATTTTTAGGGGGGTCTTTCCTCCTTTTTTCTAAAATCAGCCAAATATTCTCAGGCGCGTAACTTTTGATGGGTAAGACTAACCTTGATGAAACTTATATATTTGAAATCAGCATTAAAATCTAATTCTTTTGATGTATCTATTGGTATCAAAATTCCGTGTTTTAGATTTTCGGTTACCATTGAGCCGGGTCGCTCCTTAATTACAGTTCGTTACCACGTACTGTTTGATAAATAAATAAATAAGCTGTGACAGTGGAGAATTCCAAAAAAGCAAAGAGCTACTTCATTCAGTTGCACTGTACCGAACCTACAGCCTACTAGAAAGAGGGCTCACCTCCGGATGATAATCCTATGACAAGGAGGTAAAAAAAAACCTTATCCGTTGATTATCTGGGGGCAATCCATATTGAGTTTAAATATTACCAGTGCAATACCATTGACATGGAAATGAGTATGCGTCTCCTATGTATTTTTCTAGGGTGTGAATCTTACAAAGCGGATGGTAGTAAAGAATTTCAGGACGAGTAATTCAAACGCAAACCTTGAGTTCTAGTGCCCTTTTAAGAGCTAAACCAATCAGGGAGGAGGGTTGGGTAGCTAGACATCCGTTCCTCGCCTCAAGTACCTCCATGTGGATCTAACAAAATCTAGAGAAAGCTATTTTAATCCAAACAATTGTGAGATCTGATATTGCTGGTGTTTAGGAGAACCTAGACTTACCGATTGCAAATCTGAGCCTAATATTGGAACGTAGGACAAGTTCTAAAAAGGTTCCATTCCTCACAAGCACATTTCAATAGAAAGATTAACACTTTATAGAATGCTGAAATTAAAGTCCTGTAAGTATTTTCAATCTGTCAAACTGGAGGTAAAATTTGGCACAATGCAGATCTAAATACTCCTCCCCTTTTCTGTCCTTCGCCGAATTCGCACTGATAATTAACTAGCACTTCCTTCAACTAATGATCATTCAGGGATTAGCTATTCTATCGAAAGGATCCTAAATGGTTAGCTTTCAATCGTGAAGATTGAAGGGTAACCGTCCTTTATCAAAACACGTTAAGTGAATAGTTCACCTGTGGTGCAGATTTTACCCTAAAGTTTCTATTTGAATCTTCTCAGTTTGTTGTTTAAGGCCCATTCACAATGGATTTTTACTAATAATTAAATAAGAAAAACAAGTTTTTTTTAACTGAAAGTAAGGAGCGACAATAAAACTTAAAACGAACAGGAATTATTCCGTATATGAAAGGGGCTGTCCCCTCCTCAACGCCTCGCTCTTTACGCTAAAGTTTGACTTTCTCACAACTCTTTTTTTAAAACAATAAAAAACTTTAGCGTAAAGAGCGAGGCGTTTAGGAGGGGACAGCCCCTTTCATATACGGAATAATTTCTGTTCGTTTTAAGTTTTAATGTCGCTCCTTACTTTCAGTTAATTATCCCGTTAATTATTCAGTTAAGTAAAGTTAGTTAAGTCCTTATTTAATTTCTGAACATTTTTGAATTAATGCAACTTTGATTTTGGCTCACCGTACATGAATAATTAAAACGAAATTCGCATATTAATTTTACTTTTTTTGGCTAAATGGCTTTCTGGAAATTTTGTTCTGACGTAACTTACGAATTAACTTACGTAACGAACTTCTATATTCGTATGTTTTATTACGTATATTAGGGAGTTTGCCCCTTAGTCGATACCTTGCTCTTTACGCTAAAGTTCGAGTTTTGTTCGAATCACAAACCCTGAATCACAAAGGCCGGTTAATTAGAATAGATAGCTCTTTTGAAACTACTAAAAAAAAAACTTTAGCGAAAAGGGCGAGGTATTGACTAGGGGGCAAACCCCCTCATATACGTAATAATTTTCGTTTGTTCTAAGTTTTAATGTTGCTGCTTACTTTCAGTTAAAAAAACTAGTTTTTTTCATTTAATTTCTGATCGTTTTTTAAATAATGCTGGGAAATCCGGTGCCCCCTTCATAGAAATTTGCCTTCCCCCAAGGAAACATCCTACATGGAAGGATCCTCCCCATACCCCCCCCCCCTCTGACACCCTCCCCCCCCCCATCACCTGGGACATGCTTTGGTCTGTGGACCGATCCCTGAGGGTTTCATTTTCCTAACCTAACCCCTTTCCAAGAAAGACAAAAATAGCTAAAGTAGAATTTTACCCTCCCCCTCCCTCACAGCTGTTTGGTCTCCAATACTTCTGACATGCGACAAAAGGACTAGAAGTCTCAGTTTCTCATATAATGAGCACCCTCCTAAGTTTCCGCGACCACGAGGTGGAGGTGGGGATTAGGAAGGGACAGTCCCCCTTCCACACGGAATAAACTTTGCTCATTTTATAATTTAATGTTAATGTTTACTTTCATAACAACACTGTTGACCGGAAATATTCCCAGAAATCAAAAGAGATTAAATATCAATTTAAGATTTGGATACATTTTTTTTCTAAAGTTTTTTAGTATGAACCAAATGACTAATCCAGAATTTCATCCGGATTATCTTCAAGGGAAAAGGGACAAGAGAAAGATGCCAGTTGTCCTCCATCCTGATTGGCCGCTTCAATTTTTAGTTTTTGTTCGAACGAGCACTCACCCGATCTTCTAGGACCCTTGGTTCATCCCTGAGGGAAACAATAAAAAACGACACACATCCACGATCTAATAACAATAACGATGAAGAACAGATTGCTTTTCGATGATAAAATCCACGAACTTGCTGCTGTTTTAATTTTCAATTTCAGTTTTAAAGATCTCATTTTATTGTAGGTTTTATTTAACTTATATACGTAGGTCGCTGTGGACGGCTGTTGTATATAGAGCCAAAATAGTTTTAAGGTCTAAACAAATTTCACTGTTTGAAGTAAATTCCCTGTTGTTTTACAGTTAACCATAAGGTTTTATTTTCCTAACCCAACCCCTTTCCAGGATGGCCAGAGGTAGCTAAAGTAAAATTTTACCTTTGTTTCTAAGCTATTATATATTCATCCTATTTTATTTCATTAGCATTCTGGCCTCCCCCAGGCCATTCAGCGTTTCCCCAGGTGGCGATAGGGGAACGCTCTACAGATATGTAGGGTACCTCCATAGGAGGCACGGACCAAGGGGGACCTTGTCCCAGGGGGTCCATAATAGAATCTGGGGCACCCTCGCACGGGGTCATAAATACAGGCGGAGGAGGAAGAAGGCCCCTCAAATTTACACTCAAAAGGGCCCACTTGTTTGTCCACAAGTCCCATGAGTTGCAAACCTTCTCCCAGTAATGGGTTAAATTGCATGGTGATGCAGAACACCATCGCGGGAGGATCCTCTATAGGAGGACAACTGTGGCAGGGCGTAAGATCCAGATCTATGGACAACGGCCTCTGCAAAGGGCTGCCTCGACCTTTTCGGGGTACCTGCAAGACTGGGGACCTTGCGGTCAAATCTATTCCCACTTGAGGAGTGGCGCCCCTCGAGGAAATTATAGCCTAGTAAACGACACAGCATTCGCACGGGATTCTGACTAATGGACAATTCTTCTGGGATTGGTATGTTTTGATGGGCGTCTTTGGGCTGAAAAACCTCTTCCTAGCTAATTTATCTATTACGGATTGCCTCCCCGTAGTAGCATAATATTTGTAGGCATGAATATATAATGAGTCGGAGGTAATAGGCTTTAGATTGTCTGTGCAGGATTTCGACTCTTGTTGATAGAAGAGCATCGCCAAGTGCTGAAAACCATGTTGTGACCAAGATGGGCCCAGGATTGCACAAAGCCTCCATTCATGGAGGTCCCAGGGACTTCTTGCTGTCCGGTTCTAAGCTGGCTTAAGCACTTCAGTGTAGACTTGAGATGATATGTGATCCCCGTCCTGCACTGGTATCCGGGATCATTGCTTTTCCTGAGGCGAAAATAATTTCAATGATTTAAAGAACATGAAAATTGGAACTTGGAATGTTACGACATTAAAAAATGACTATCGTATCGACATTTTGACTGACGAATTCAGACGATTCGAACTGGATTTATTAGGAGTTTCCGAAACTCATATCCCAGGGGTAGGAGGCATGAAATTAGGTGATATAGAATTTGTTTACTCAGGCAGGAAGGATGGGGTACATAGACAGGGAGTAGGGCTCATGATGAATAAGGAAGCTGCTAAGTCTTGTTTAGGCTGGGAAGGTATTAATAATAGAATACTAATTGCTCATTTTATGACTAGAAAGTTCAGGGTATCAGTTATAGTAGTATACGCCCCTGTAGAACCGACTGACCGAGATACTAGTGACTCAGATGAATTTAACTTACAGTTACAGGAGCAAATAGACAGGGTCCCAGGTAGAAATATGATGTTATTACTGGGAGATTTTAACGCCCAGGTTGGTAGAAATAGGGATAGATGGTATCCCAGCTTAGGTAAATTTGTTGTAGGTAAAGAAAACAGTAATGGATACAGACTTTTGCAATTTTGTAGGTATAACAATCTAGTTATAACCAATACGGTGTTTGGTCATAAAATGGCTCATAAGCTAACATGGTATTCACGTGATGGTAAGACAGCAAACCTTATTGATTATGTTATAGTAAACCGAAGACTGGCAGGATCAATACAAGATACTAGGGTATATAGGAGTGCTGTTATTGATGTTAAAAGTAAAGATCACCATCTAGTAGTGTCAAGGGTTAATTTAAAGCTGAAATATCGGAAGGGTAATTACCTCCCGGGAAGTTATGATGTTAGTAGACTCCAGGATGAGAATTTGAGAGAAACTTTCCAGGAACAGTTGAATACTAAGCTTGAGAGTTTAAAATTTGATAATGTGGAAGATGGTTGGAATAATTTTAGAAAAATAATTTGTGAAGTTGTATTAGGGAAGAAAGCTAGAACTGCAGCTAAGAATATTAGTGAAAAAGCTTTATGTTTAATAGAAAGGAGAAAGGACTTGTACAAGAATTATCTGAGTGATAGATCGTATGAAAACAAAAGAAATGTAAAGAAAGTGGAGAAAGCATTGAAATATGAACTAAGGAGGTGTGATGTGAAGGCCATGGATAAAATTGCTGAGGATCTGGAAGATGCAGCTAGACGGCATAATAGTAAAATATTGTACTGGCACGTTAACAAATTGAGAGGTAGTAGTCAATCCGGACTTGTCCCAGTTAAAGATAGGAACGGGGTGGCAATTAGCGATAAGGAAAAAGCTAAAGCGAGATGGGCCGAACATTTTGAGAACTTGCTTAACCGAGATAGAGTTGCAGGAAAAAAAATAGAGGAAAATGAAAAAGTTTGTGATACCTTGGATGTGAAGGAAGATTTGTTTTGTGAGGAGGAATTAGCAACAGTACTAAAAGGATTAAAGAATAATAAGGCTCCAGGTGCTGATAGGGTGGTAAATGAGTTTCTTAAATATGGTGGCTCTGAGGTTAGAAATAAGTTATTGAAGATTATGAATATGATTTTTGAAAAAGGGGAAGTACCTAACCATTTTAGGAAAACCTTAATTAAGCCACTTTATAGGAAAGGTGATAAAAGTGAGTGTGGTAATTATCGAGGCATTAGTCTGGTCTCTGTAGGTAGCAAATTGCTTAGTAATATGATACTTTTTAGACTGAGAGATGCCGTAGACAGAGTTTAAAGAGAAGAGCAGTGCGGTTTTAGAAAAGGTAGAGGATGTGTCGACCAAATTTTCACTCTTAGGCTAATAATTGAGAAGTGCCTGAGTTTTCAAACACCTTTGGTCCTCAGTTTTATAGATTATGAACAAGCGTTCGATTCAGTTGATAGAGGAGCTTTAGTAAAGGTTTTATCCTTGTATGGTATACCAGACAAATACATTAAAGTGATTAGTGCTATGTACGAGAATAACACTGCTGTGGTTAAGGTAGGAAATGAGGTTAGCAGCTGGTTTTGTATTAAATCAGGAGTTAAGCAGGGTTGTGTTCTATCCCCCTTTATATGGATTATTTTGATGGACTTTGTTTTAAGGAGCACAGGAAAGGCAATGGGAGACCACGGAATCAAATGGGGAGGAAAAAGTCTCCTGGACTTGGATTATGCTGATGATTTAAGCATCCTAGATGAAAGTGTGAGCAAAATGAATGAAGTTATAGAGGTTTTGCGAGTTCAGGGTGCTAGTATTGGTTTGAAAATTAATGTTAGGAAGACTAAGTCACTAAGGCTAGGAATAAGTGAAGATGAAAAGGTGACGTTGGGTAATGAAAAGATTGATCAGGTGGGCAGCTTCACTTACCTTGGTAGTATTATTAGTAAAGATGGTGGGAGCATTGAAGATGTTAAAAATAGAATAGCCAAGGCTCAGGGTGTTTTTTCACAGTTAAAAAAAGTCTGGAAGAACAGGAAGATAAGTCTGCAAACCAAGATTAGAATATTAGAAGCTACAGTGATGACAGTGGTCAAATATGGCTCTGAAGCATGGACGCTCCGAAAAGCGGATGAAGATTTGCTAGATGTTTTCCAGAGAAATTGCTTAAGGATTGTTCTGGGTACCCGGCTGACTGACCGTATTTCAAACAATAGGCTATACGAAAAATGTGGTTCAATACCGCTCTCTAGGTCTATAATGAAAGAAAGGTTGAGGTGGTTAGGACATGTTGTGCGGATGTAGGATGACAGATTGCCGAAGATTGTTCTTTTCGGCCAACCATCTAGGGCGAAACGAAAAGGAGGTCGCCCCCGTCTGGGGTGGGAGGACGTCATAAAGAAAGATTTAAGGGAAATGGGAACTTCGTGGGCGGGTGTAAAAAGGGAGGCTTTGAATAGATTGGGGTGGAGGAGGAGCGTGCGTAGCTGTGTTGGCCTCAGGCGGCTTGGTGCTGCGGTGAGTTGTTAGTAGTAGTAGTAGTATTAACCAATACTATATGTAAACAATGGGCAAAGTTCATAACTTCCAGCCCTTCCCTCGGGAACTGTGGGGGACTAAGTCATCCTCAAATACAAATTTATTATTTATCAAAATTATCAAAATTTTGATTGAGTTACTTTGGGGAAAAATGAAAGTGGGAGGGGGCCAAGTTGCCCTCCAATTTTTTTGGTCACTTAAAAAGGGCACTAGAACTTTTACTTCCCGTTCAAATGAGCCCTCCTATGATATTCTAGGACTACTGGATCGATACGATCACCCCTGGGGAAATAAAAAAAAAAAAAAAATTAACACGCATCCGTGATCTTTCGTCTGACAAAAAATACAAAATTCCACATTTTTGCAGATAGGAGCTTGAAACTTCTGCAGTAGGGTTTTCTGATACGCTGAATCCTTGGTGTGATTTTCATTAAAGTTCTATGACTTTTTGGGGGTGTTTCCCCCTTTTTTCGAAAATTAGGCAAATTTTCTCAGGCGCGTAACTTTTGATGGGCTAACTAAACTTAATGAAACTTATATATTTGAAATCAGCCTAAAAATCTGATTCTATTGGTGTATCTATGGGTATCAAAATTCCGGTTTTTAGAGTTTTGGTTACCATTGAGCCGGGTCGCTCCTTACTTACAGTTCGTTACCACGAACTGTTTGATACTGATTCGATAGCGCTAATTCAGGCCGATTGGATTTCTCATTGAATTTTCGGATTGTCTGATAAATTCTAGAAAACATTCTGATTGGCATAATATACCACTAGCTAAATCTCGATGTTACTAGAATCTCATTTTGAATAGGTCTTTACAGGTCTAATTAAAACCTAAACGATTAGATACAAATTGTACTTGATTTTCACCAAAGTTAATACCCAGTTACTTATAAGCTCACTGATAACAGATCCGATACAATGTTGCAATGCATAAGAAGTCCCAAATAAAAAAAGTTTAGCACACATTTCGAAAAATTATCTTGATTTCCACCAAGGTCAATATTAAGGAGAAACTAGGCTTGCTGATTACAAATCTGAGACTAGTACTGGAATATAGAAGTCCTAAAACAGAAAATTTGAAGTACATATTTCGTAATTTATGTCTAACTTTCACCAGAAATGTTGTTTAAGAGTATATACAATATAGAATTGCTAAACATAGCAAATGAATATCTTGCAAGCTTTGTTTGAAAGGGTAATGCAGGTTGTTAATCATTATCAACCCGCTACTAGACTTATCAAAGAGCGACTTGTCTCCCATCTAATTATTTTTCTTTCTCACATTTCGGCTTAAAACAGCAAAGTGCTGCCAATACTCCCTTACGGTTTGGAGACATGGCACCTAACAAATCAATGCGAGATGCCACTATACAACCACTTGTGATAGGGTCTTCAGGGCACGTAGATGGGGATACTTGGGACATGTCCTACGAATAGATGACCAGCGACCTCCGAATCCTTAACCGGCAACCAGCAGGCACCCGTTGTAGGGGAACGCACGGGAACACACTAATGCGCAACTACCAGACTAACCTACGCAGCCTTAACACTTTTATCCAACTAGAGTGAGAGGCTGTGGTAGCTGTAGCAAACCAACAAGATGGTCGGAGGTTCTTCCTCTATTTCCTGGGTGCCCCTATCGGTACAAGTGGAACTAAGGTCTAAGGTTAGGTCTCATAATACAAAAAGAGATGATCGTAGAATGTTTAAAGAGGACCCTTCTAATGCCAAATCTCGGGATCTAATGCGCTTCTTAAAATATATTTATAACTCTGGAAAATTAATAAAACCATAGAGACGGTGATTCGAAACGGTAAAATATTTGATGCATTTGAGGAGTTATACATCTTTCTACCTTGTCTCACCTGCTTCCTTATTTCTTATGTGAGTTTAACTGTGTACAGCATTTTTATTTTTTTGTTCTTATTAATAAATGACAACACCCTGTGGTACCACAGTGAAGTGACGCTCTATTCGCTAATAGGATGTACAGCAATCAATCCCCACTGGGACAAAGTTAGGTGAAAGGCTTGCAACTTGTCCATGTAAAACACCCAACAACTAAAACGTCGCTTATGAGTCACTACTGTCTCTGTTAATCGGTTCAACAGGGGACATGCCACTATAACTGATCCCTAGCGGTTCTTGATCACATAGTGAGCAGATAGAGTTTCATTACTAATATCTTCCTAGCCTAACTACCTATGTATTCTATTCTTCCTACCTGAATAAACAAATATATCTCACCTGATTTCGTGTTTCCAAGTCCTGGAAGACATGTCTCTGAACTTCTTAACACGTTTAACTCAAAATATCTGAATTTGTCAGTCAACTTATCGGTACGGGAGTTGTATTTCAACGCCATAACATTCCTTGCCACAATTTATATATTATAAAAATTGCAAATCATTGAAATTGTTATGGTGTCAAAAAAGGCAATTTGTCTCATCAGTATAGGTCAAGGACAAATAGCTTCTTTTCAATTCTACAAAAACTTAAGCCCTTTTAGATCTCTTTGCAAAAATACTTAAAACAGCTTAGAGCCAGGCAACAAGAAGGTTCACCCTGACAACTACTATGATGTAACACAAGTAGGGGTTCGCTTCCGGGGAAAAGGGTAAAGGAAGGAGCTTACAAAACCTTCCTACAACACTGGAACACCTCCTGTTTTTTTTTATACCCTGCCCATATACCCTGCCCATCCTCGTCAGGATATTTGCCAAGGTAACGACTATAACTTAATATTATGAATGGTAAGACGTTTTAAACTTGGCATTATTGTATGAACTTCAAATGAATGTTGTTGTACAAAACTGTGAGACACGATCAATCGTAAACACTGTTTCGTCAAATCAATTAAAAGAAAATGATGAATGAGCTTCTCTTTTCAACGTAATTTGAAATGGGATAAAATCCAAACTTAATTTTGTTCGATTTTCGATGAGAATGATCCTTTTCAAATTAATAATAATGCATATTAGATTGGTTAGTTCGATTCTCTTTTTATAAGTTATATTTTTTTTTCATTTTGACGCATTTCATGGACGCTAAGGAAAAAGAAAAAATAGAAGATTTAATTATTATAACATGATAAATGTATTGTTATCACCAAAGCAAATAAAATACGCAATTTGAATTCTGCGTTTGTGGTTTTTGCGTTCAGTCTAACAGGTCTTTATGACTTACACACAATTTGTTTGCTAGTCCAATGTTCAATAATAAAGGTCTGCATAAATTCTAAAAGTAGATTTTCCGGATTTTCAAAATCCGGCAAAATCTACTGCGATCATATATAACATTTATGGTTGTTTTAGTGCTTTATTATGTTGTAAGGCCCACAACAAGCCAAGCTTCTTGGGCCAAATAATTTTTCTTTACGTTTCTAATAGAGTTTAGTATTAATAAAATGATTGATTGATGATCAAATCTTAAAAATTCAACTTTGATCTTAAGTAAAAACTTGCCATGCGTGCAATGAATTTCACAAAGGTGTCGACCAGGAATGCCAATTAGGTCGGGGGCCTAGACCTTGTTTTTTTTGCATCAAGCCTTGAGTACGAACTCGACAGTGTCTTTCTTCTTGCCAGTGATTTTGTTTTATCCCCCACCCTTTCTGTTTCTATTTTTGCCTTTATTTGCACTAAGTTCATTTTAGTTCTTGGACTTGGAATTTTTTTTTTCGTTAAATTTTTATTGACCATTTTTATGCTTGATTGATGTTTCTTTTCTTACTGTATTATTTGTTTTGCTTTTTCTTTTTTTTTTGTTCTTTTCGACGTATGAAGCGAATTCGACTCTATAGAGCTTGTATGATAGCCTTTCGATAATAAATATTATCTTATGTAAACTATGCCTGAATAAATCCTGAACCGAACAGTAAAGGACCAAAGAAATATGTAAATCAATTAAATGTTAATTAAAAAGTCGTAGATATGCGTATCACAAAAGTGATATATAATGAAGATGGTTATGCTGAAAAATCTGTTCACACTGGCCTTAAATGTATCCCTATATTTCAGTCTTTTGTTCTCATTGAAGAGTTTGTTCCAGACATACAATTTAGCCGTTTCTTTTAGAAAAAAATGGCTTATGTTCCCTGTAGAAACTGTGATTTTGTGGCAAGATCATAACAGTAACTAGAACCAAAAGAACAAGATAGTCAAAGTATTGGGTTGATGAACACTAGCTTGAAAATGATTAAATAAAAAACTGTTTTTTCAACTGAAAGTAAAGAGCAACATTAAAACTTAAAACGAACAAAATTATTACGTATATGAAGGGGTTGCCCCCTCCTCAACACCTCGCTCTTTACGCTAAAATGTTTTAGTACTTTTAAAAAAAGCTTCTTATTGTTCTAATTAAACGACCCTTGTGTTTCAGGAGTTGTTCTCAAAGAATTGGGAGAAATTCAGACCGTAGCGTAAAGAGCGAAATGTTGAGGAGGGGGAAACCCTCTTCATAAAGGTAATAATTTCTGTTCATTTCAAGTTTTAATGTTGCTCCTTACTTTCAGTAAATAACTTTTTTTTATTTAATTTCTGATCGTTTTTAAATAATACCAGGAAATCTGGCCCCACCTCCATGGAGATATACCCTTTCCATGGTAATATCCTCTAGAAAATTCAATCCCGGTGAAAAATTATCCTGGACAATTACCCTTAACAACTCCACGGGTAAAATTGAGACAGAAAAGAGAAAGCAAGACATATAAAAAAAAAAATTGTATAGGAATTCTGATAAATTTCCCCAATTTAAAATTGCCCCTGATAAGTTCACCCCCTGTAAATGTCCCTTCTTATGGAAAATTCCACATTGGAAAAACCCCAGCAGAAAATCCCTCCCACCCGAAAATGTATGCATACTTCCCCATAACAAATACTATGCGTAAACAATGGACAAATATTATAACTTAAGAACCTTTCTCCTGGGGCTGTGGGGGATCATACTATATCTAAAGGCATACTTATTGGGCCGTTCAACTATGATGAACAAAGTGGCTATCTCAAAATTTTGATCGGACGATTTTGGGTAAAAGGGCGGGAAAGGGGGCCTAGTTGCCCTCCAATCTTTTTGGTGGATTTAATAAGGGCATTTGAACTTTTAATTTCCGTTTGAATGAGCCCTCTTCCGATATTTTAGGACCACTGGGTCGATGTGATCACCCCTCGGAAAAACAAACAAAAAAATAAATAAACACGCATCCGTGATCTTCCTTCTGGCAAAAAAATAGAAAATTCCACGTTTTTGCAGATAGGAGGTGGAAAACTCTGGATTAAGGGTCTCTGATACGCTGAATCTGATGGTGTGATCTTCATTTCGATTATTTGGCTTTAAAGGGGTGTTTCCTTCCCTTTTGAAAATTCCGTCAGATTTTCTCAGGCTCATAGCCTTAGATATGTAACACTAAACTTAATGAAACTTATATATTTGGAATCAGCATAATAAGCCAATTCTTTTGATATATCTATCGGTATCAAACTTCCATTTTTTAGAGTTTCGATTGCTATTGAGCCGCGTCGCTCCTTACTTACAGTTCGTTACCACGAACTGTTTGAAAGAAACATTTGCTTTTTCAGCGATTTTAGTCCAATTCTCAGCGTGTTTAAAAAAAATTCACATCAAATTTCAAAACTACAGTTCGGTAAATAGTCAAAACAGAGTCTCGGGGTAGATTCTAGCAAAGAAGTAAAAATCAGCCGAAAGGAAGTGAAAAACTTGCACATTCTGAAATTAAACTTTAATATGCACAAATCACTCGCCTGTCTTCAATTCTAAAAGCCTATAATTGCGGGGACGACAATTTTACTTTTTCTACTTATTTTCATGGAAAAACTAAAAGCAGAAATACTAGGCTGATTACTATATATATATAATACTATAGTGATTGACCAATTCTGAAGCAAATATGCCAAACAAACAAAAGTAGCACAATTACTTATTTTATGCTCTTTTCAAATATAATGATTTTTTCTGACAGTCTCCACCCCACCCCACCAGATGGTCTCTGGTACAGCCCTAGGAATAAATAAATAAAAAACTAAAAGAAAACGCAATTAAATAAAATTGTTACTGTATGATATTTGCATGTTTCTACTAATCAGATTATCCTCTTTTGTTCAATTGTTACCTGATTTTTTAAATCGTTTCAAATAGCATTTAACTCCGCAATTCTATTGCTCTGTGGTGAAGCTAAATTTCGTCGAGTCGAGATTGCAGAAAGCCGTTTTTACAAAGAATATGGAGCGTATGAGGAGACTCAATTAATGAAAAAATATCCTATTAGTGCTATATCTGGGACCTTCAGGCGGAGGTTGCATTGTCAGAAAAGCAACCATAATATTTGGAAATCAAATAAGGAACCAAATGGTACTTGTTTGGGCCCTTGGCCCCAAATATCGGATAAATTTCCTTTTTTGTCGTTTGTCTTGTTAAGCTAAAATTATCCCATCTTTGGAATCTCTGCCCCATCCCCCTTTTATTCTCAAATGTAACAATATCGTTTGCCCTTTGATTTTTCACGTAATCTATTGGTAACTTTTCGCAGACTTGTTAATTAGCTTCAAGTAGAAACCGTGTAGTTATGATGAGTCATCACAGACCAAAAATATTTTTAAACGGCTAGACATAGGTAAAACTTGACTGGGGTAAAAAGGAGGGCTGGTTCATATATTGTGGAATACACCGGGCCTCACGTCACACCCCTGATATTTAGAGTTGGTTCGTCTCTGTGAGGTGTGTCTCTGCGTTTTCCCCTCTTGAGGCCAAGTTAATTTTCTAGTTTTAAGTTCTGTTGTAAAATTTTATCTGAAAAGAAGTAAGTTCTTGTTCCTACTTATGACTCCTTTTTGACTAGCCTAAAGTTTGATATAGGTGATTTGATGCAGTAGAATTTGGTATTGGCAAGGAGGCTCTATATTATGCGAGGTAACTTTCCTGAAGGAAAGTAAGGATTTTAAAGAAAAATTTTGGTCTTGATACCATGGGTCCATACGGTGGCACATACGCACCACGGAAAGCATACTTGTCGTATCCCTACTGGTTATAGATTTGGCAAGCAAACAGCACAAAAATCAGTGAGGGCAGAGCTAGTAGAACCCGTTGCCCGTCTTTGGTCGATCAAGTGGACAACTTCTCTTACCTAGGCAGTATCATAGGCAGCGCGCTAACGCTGCCTAAGTAAAGAACGATGTGGGCACATTGTGTTTTTTTTTTGTTTTTTTTTCGTTTTTTTTCTCCATACCCGGGCACTTCGTATCGAAGGAGTTGTCGTAGAAATTTCGAAAAGGGCTCATTCGATTGGAAATTGGAGTGGCTAGTGCCCTTTTTGATAGTCGAAAGTGATTGGAGGGCAACTAGCCCCCCACACCCATCATTCAATGTACCCTTTATTATTTTTTTCCTTCAGAGCAGGAAACTTCATATGGAAGGGGTTGTCGTAGAGACTTCAAAAGGGGCTCATTCGATTGGAAATCGAGAGTTCTAGGGCCCTTTTTAATAGTTGAAAGTGATTGGAGGGCAACTAGCCCCCCCCCCACGCCCATCATTCCCCCAAACACATCCAATCAAAATTTCGAAATAGCCATTTTGTTCAGCGTATTTGATTTCCTGATAGAAAATGTGTTTTTAAGGAGGACACTCCCCCACAACCCTCAGGGCAAGGGTTTTAAGTTATGTCCTGAGGGCATATAAGAACAATGTTGGCACAACGATAGATATAGATAGATCGTGTATTTCCAAAGCCCAAGAGCCATAAGGTTTTTATAGAAGGCGTTGTCGTAGAAACTTAAGAAAAGGCTCATTCAATTGGAAATTCAAAGGGCTAGTGCCCTTTTTAATAGTCGAAAGTGATTGGAGGGCAACTAGCCCCATCTCACGCCCACCTTTTACCCAACCACATCGAATAAAAATTTTGAAACAGCCATTTTACTCAACGTAGTTGAAAGTTTTGGAGATTAGGTCTTTAAGGATGACAACCCCTCCCCCCACAGCCCGAAGGGTAAGGGTTGTAAGTTATGCCCTGGTTCATATAAAGTTTTTATTGAAAGCGTTGTCGTAGAAACTTCAAAAGGGCTCATATAATTGGAAATTGAAAGGGCTAGTGCCTTTTTTAATAGTTGAAAGTGATTGCATAGCGACTAACGCCCTTCTCACGCCCACCATTTTCCAAAACATATCCAATCAAAATTTTGCAGGCCAAACTATAAAGTTAAAAAACGAAAAGATTTAAAATCTTATTTTCTTTTTCCCTGAAAAGACTACGTCAATATAAAACGAACAGAAATTAATTTAGAAAACCTTTTCCACAAAATAAGTTTTTCAAAGAAAAGTAAAGAACTCCATTAAACAAAAAATTAGCAAAAATAAAATCAAATAATATACCAAGCGTGAAACTACCATAAATCAGCATCGATAAATAAATGAAACCCGAAACGAACAGAAATTTCAATAATTAACCGAGTCAAACTCAAAACGAGCAGAAATTAACATAAGTTGGGCTCAAAACCCCTATGCCTTCCCAAGGCCAGAACAAAATTCGCACTTTACTGAAAAAATACAAATGAATGTGCATTGTCAGTTTAATATACATATACTGATATTTAGTAATCAAAATGTTTATATTATTTGATTTATTAAAGTTTTAAAAGTAAAAACATTTATATTTTTTCAGTAAAGTGCAAATTTTGTTCAGGCCTTGGGAAGGCATAGGGGTTTTGCGCCCAACTTATGTTAATTTCTGCTCGTTTTGAGTTTGAATTGGTTAATCATTGTAATTTCTGTCCGTTTTGGGTTTCATTTATTTATCGATGCTGATTTGTGGTAGTTTCACGCTTCGTAGATTATTTGATTTTATTTTTGCTAATTTTTTGTTTAATGGAGTTCTTTGCTTTTCTTTGAAAAATCTTATTTTGTGGAAAAGGTTTTTTGAATTAATTATTTGTAAAGATGGTGGATATGGTGAAGATGTTCAAAGTAGAATAGCAAAGACCAAGGGTGTTTTTTCAAAATAGAAAAAAGTTTGGAAGATTAGAAGGATTAGTCTGCGAGCCAATATTGGAAGCTACAGTAACGACAGTGATCAAGTACGGTTCTGAAGCATGGGCGCTCCGAAAAACGGAGGAAGCTTTGCTAGATGTTTTCCAGAGAAATTGCCTAAGAATGGTTTCAGGTACCTGACTGACTGACCGTATCTCAAACAATAAGCTGTACGGAAAAAAGTGGTTCAGTCCCGCTTTTTAGGCCTATAATAAGAGAAAGGATGAGATGGATAAGACAAATTCTGTAGATGAATGATGACAGATTGCTAAAGATTGTTCTTGTCGGTCAACTGACTAGGGCTAAACTAAAATAAAGTCGTCCCCGAACGGGATGGGAGGGTGCTGTATTGAAAGATTTAAGGGAAATTAGAACTTTTTGGGAGGGTGTATAGAGGGAGGCTTTGAATAGATTGAGATGAAAGTGTGGGTAGCTGTCGTGGCTTCCGGCGGCCTGGTGATGCAGTGAGTTAGTAGTAGTAGTAGTAATATGTTTCCTGTGGAAGGGGACAATCACTTAATACTCACGAATAAATGAATGAAAAGTGAAAGGCAACAGTTATAACATAGTTTTTTGTTCAATTTTTGACTCTCATCACAAATTTACGCAAAACATGTTTTTCGGTTTTGTTGTAATGCAAATAAAAGATTAGCCAGACCCTTTGATATCAATTAGCTTTGAAACTTTTTTACTCCTTAAACAATTCCCCACGCCTTATAGCCTGCATGATCGACAAAAAGGTAATTTACACGCACACCAAGTCAAAACCATTCACCAACACGATCATGAAAAGTTTCCACATTTCCCCTTTCTACGCCAAAAAAGAAATAATTCCCTATAAACATGTCGTGAACTAGTTTTCAATTAGTCCTATTGAATGCCAGATCCTTTGATACACACTGCCTGATCCGCCCCTTTGGAATATAGATAGGGCCTCGTAACAACGGTTGCCAGGAAAAGACCTCACTGGTGTAGATGACACTTGAATATTGGTTTCTGGGATTTTTCCGCTGTCGTATGTCACTAAATCCAATGCGTGATCACTAAACTTGAAAAGTTAAACAAGACACAAAGAAAAGCCGAATCAAGTAGACATATAAAATCTATCGTTTAATAAAATATGTTGATTTTATTTCTGACTTTGATTGATACATAATTTATTTTTGTTGACTTTTTTTTATTGATAAACAAGGGTTACTAGAAAAAGAAGAATATGGCAACAAAAAAAATACATAAATGTAAATATAAAATGATGCATTGCTGCATGTTCGGGATGACCCCGAAACAGAGGAAGAAGATTTTTATTTTATTTTTCTTAGTCAAAGGCCTCATTTGTTTATATATAGCTAAAGTTTATGTGGATTTATTTTTTCATTTATGAACAAGTGTTACAAAAAAAAGAATACAAGGAAAGTATGGCAGCAGAAGGAAAATATAACTGCAAATATGTTGCAATACAACGCTTCATGTCTGGGGCGACACCAAAAAAAAGAAGAAGGAAAGATTTATACTAGTATTTATTTAATAATAGAAAAAGAAGTAAAATTACATTATTATTATTAACACTTGTTTTGAAACTACATAAAGCACAATAAAAACAACAGCAATAACACCTCAAGTATGTATTATTATTACGCGGGTGAACACATCAAAGTGAGTCAAAGCTCAGGCCATAACTTTGTTCTATGGCTCAGGCCCATAGTTTTAAACCGCAGGGGTTGACATACATCTCTGTTCTGTTCTGATTGCTTTTTAAATCATACGCCTCATTTGATTATGTTTAGGTTAAGACTTTTTCTTAGATTATTTTGACTTACAGCATTTCTAATATATTAGTTCATCAAATAATTACAATTTGCGAAGAGACAGAATTCTGGGTTAAAACCTCGGATGGCAAAGCGCTTCATCATAGTCATGCTTTTCGTCAGGCGGGGCTGTATCCTGTACCCACTTCTCTTCGTCCTAGTTGTAGACTACAAATTTAGACAGATAAATAGACACTGGATCCGAATTGCAAGAAAACTTTTCCAGGAGGTCGGCTTTACCGACGATCTTGGGCTCATAGACACCGATCAGCAGGGGCTTCAGGAATTCCTGAAGAAATTTGCTAATAAAGCTGAACAGTTCACGTTACACATCAACACTCCAATAACTAAGACTATGTGTATTACCAGTTCACCTGTAGAAATCCAACAAGGAGGCAAAGAAATAGAATAGGTGACAAACTTCAAGTTCTCAGGAAGTGCAGCAAAACTTTCAGTTGCGACTCTGAAAAAGAATTAAACACCTGAACAGCCCTAGCCAGCACAGCATTTCATAGACTTATATCAGTCCGGAAGTCCACAGTGTGCTCTAAGAAGCTGAACCTTAGGCTATTCCAGAGCAATGTTCGGTCTGTTCTGAGTCACTCTACAGAAAGTCTAGGGTCAGATGTTTTCGCCGGATCTTAAGTATTCAGCTGGAGAAATCATGTCAGCAACAACGAGGTTCGTATCTGCACAAGCTAGCCAGCCATCGTCTTCATCGTGAGACAACGAAGATAGTTATACCCTGGACATATACTCCGCATGCAGACTATAGATTGCTAAAAATTCTCCTTCACTGGCAACTGGAAAGCACCCGTAACCAAGGAAAATCAAAGAACACGCTCCGTAGGACATACGAGCGTGACAAAAGAGCCCTCCATGTGAGTCTCATTCAGAGTGGGAGGACATCTATGCAGTAGCCCACCAGAAAAAAGATTGGAGGCTGCTCACGGACGCCCTATGTGCCTCCGGAGGCACTAAGATAAGATAGCATGGCACTAGTTTTGAACTTTACTAATAGCAAAAATAGAGATTTTAGATACCTTTATATTACTTATATGCAAAAATTAGCAAGGTTCTGTCCTTACTTTAGACGTAAAAAAATACACGATCCACGTGCCGAAAAACAAGCTTTAGCTTTACCACCAAATTTTCAAGTTACACGTACAGTATATACTGTAATTGCTTTTCCTACCTTATCGATTAGCACCGTCTGAGCACCTACTATGCTCTTTGTTTTTGTTTTTATAATAACTGACTTCTGATTACATCACCTTTTTCTTTTACTCAGCAATGTCATTTCTCGAAAAATAAATTTTGCATTGAATTTGTTTTAAAATTAGACAAAAGATCTCGTATGGTTTGAAGAATTTTTCTAAGTTTCACTTTTTCGCCCACACGATTTTCGCTTTATGCAAAGAAAAATATTATAGTTTACTAATAAGCAGCAGAAAACTATCCAAGAATAAAGATTATGTTCTAAGGAATAAAGTTGAAAAGTTTAGAAATAAAGATATTAAAGTAATAAAGATAAAAGCCTCCCAAGAACAGTTACTGAAAGAAAACTAACTTAATTATGACTTATTTTCAAACTTCAAAATGATTCTATTCCACGATGTTTTCTAATTTTGAGGTACATTCTAAATCAATCGTTTTTCTCATTTTTCAGTGCTACTTTTTCAGACAGAGTAAATAATTTTTTTCGAAATCTTATCCTCTGAATAAATATTGTTTGATTACTCCTCCCTCCTCAACACTACAAACATTTTTTAAGAAGAAACATTAAAATAAATATAATCTCGTAACAGCAGTTGCAAGGAATAACATTACTGGCAAAGTTGACGTAACCATAATCCGTTTCGTTGTTAGTTCCGCCGTCAAATGTCACTTGGTCCATCGCATGATCACAACGCTTGAAAGCTTTGACAAGACAAAAAAGCAAGTGGAATAAATTTGACTTAAACAACAAAGAAAAACAATCGAACCAAACAGACCATCCAAAGGCAGTATATACATGGTATAAATGTTTCATGGTTTTTGCCCCATACATTGTTATTGATCAGATTCCTCACTTTATTTATCATTTATTTGATTAAATAAATAATTATTCTCACTATTAGTTTATTGATTGACAACCACACAGAATATTTATTACTAGCCAGATTAATTAAAGGAGGGCAAGGGATTGCCGCCTAGAGGCTGCTGTTTTCGATATTTTATTGTTTTACCGGTAACTAACACGGCTTTTGTTTTTCAAAAATAGAAGTTTACAAAAAAAGAAGTGTTGTTTCTGACGTGTTTTATGAGTAAAAATATAATGTAACGATCTAATGGTGAAAAGCTCAAAATTTAAAGCCATTTCAGGTATGTGGGTTTTCTTCTCACAAAATTTGTTTTTAAATGATTTTAAAGCATGGTAGATTTAACAAAATGTCTAATAGTCTGAAGATATTTTCCCCTTTATCTATCCCTTTAGTTGCTTATACATTTCCCGATAACTCTATTTTATTATTCGCATCTAAAACGTGTTCATTTTTTTCAGAACTTCACAATCCTTATACATTAACTTGTTTGGTATATTCCATATAGGATCGTAATTTTCTAGAAAAAACAAAAACTAATTACATATTTTAAAAACTATGAAATAAATCTGAAAATGTTACGCTTCTGTTTTATGGAACTATTATCAGCTGTATATTTTTTTTTCTTTAAGTTTGAAACCCTGGATTGAGCCTTGGTTGTACAATAGTCTATAATTAAATAGACAGACATTGCATTTTGTTAGCAATCTCAGTTTAAACTTTGATTTAGTCTAAACTAGGGGTTTTCCTTGAAATATGTTTCGTTTTTCAAGAGATACCTTGAAATATGACATAGATTTTAAGGGTTTTCTAAAGATACAAAGCTTGACAAGCACCAAAAAAGCAAAAAAAAAAATATTCCCCAAAAAACATATTCCAACAAAGCAAAAAAATATTCTTGAAGCTTTTTCACGAAAAAACGACCTTCAATCTTTAAGACATAAGCCTCTTTTTACAATCACTTAATTTTAAATATATATACTACTGAATGAATTACTAACACCTCAGACGGCAAAATAACTTTGTATAACAAACAGAAAAATAGTGACGCTCATTTCTGCATCACTAACGCCATCTAGCCTTTGGCTTGCTATAATTTGCCCCTTGTTTCGTGGTGTGACCATAATCCACAAAAAAGATCCTTTTCCGAACTCAGAACTTCTTTTTACGGCAAACCACTTAATTTTGCAAAAACAAAAAAAAACACATAAAAGTGTTGAGATTTTGCATAAAAAGGTGCAAATGCAAAAGCATTTGAATGCTTCTCAGTTCTTAGAGCCACTTTTTTTTCATTTCATCAACACTCAATTTCTATGACTCCTCCCATCGCTGTTTTCTTCTTTCCTCTTTGTAATATCTTCAACAGCAATGTTGAAGATATGCGAAATAAGAATGGCTAGGATATATTTTTATTTCAAATTTGTCTGAATCTTTTAAACAAAAAAGGTGTCGAAAACATCTGTCCATCTGCTTCTTTTCAGCTCTGAAGTAGGCTTCTTTCTATTTCATTACAGAACTAATCAGGAAGAAGCCCTTTTTTCACATATATCCTGAGCCAGAATAAAACGAGTTTCCTTAGCTGCCATTGTCCCGTACTCCCCAGGGAAAGATTTAAAAAGAATGTCTCTCCTCTTAATGAACCTTAACCATCAGGTCAGAGTCTAGATTTAATTGGTAGTAATAATTAATGGCCGTGGCTAATCCAGACTGATGCTATGGACGTTTTATATTTATTTAAGGTGACTTTTAAATCACTTGCCGTCCCTAATGCTCAAATTATGGATTGGAATGGTGTGATCTTTAACATTGTGTAATTCCCTTAAGTTGAAACAAAGAAATCCATTTATATTTCAACTTTGAAAAAAAATTGGGGGTCGAAAATTTGTTTTACTCTGCAGTAAGATGAGACTGGATCGGCGGCAATAATTGATGGGCACTCCACGAGTCCTTCCCTAGGGCGTATTAAGGATTTTTGTTTGGGGGGGGGGATGAATTTTCCAAGGAGAAAAGGGTTAAAATAATATTTAAAGAACACGTAAAAATTATTTATGTGCATTTTTGTTACTTCCCTATGGGTCGGACAAAAATTTCCAGGGGTTGGAAACCCATAAGCCTTTCCCCGGATCCATTCTTGCCCCTCCCCAGTGGAGTCTCAAGAGTCTAAAGACTTGTTCCTTATTTAGCCACACATTTTTTATAACTCACCAGCTGTTTTCTGCCGTCCCCCTCCCAATTATGTGCGCATCCAAGATTCATTCTTACAAACATATTCGACCTTGCTTGATCAAAGCTGAAGCTAATGACTCTTTCAAACAGTTCGTGTAATGAACTGTAAGTAAGGAGCAACCCGGCTCAATAGTAACCGAAACTCTAAAAAATGGAACTTTGATAGCAGTAGATACATCAAAAGAATTTAATTTTTATGCTTATTTAAAATATTTAATTTTCGTTAAGTTTAGTCTTACCCATCAAAAGTTACGAGCCAGAGAAAATTTGCTTTATTTTTGAAAAAAGGGGAAAACACCCCCTAAAAGTGATAATATCTTAAAGAAAATCAAACCATCAGATTCAGCGTAACAGTAAACCCTATTGTAGCTGTTTCAAGCTCCTATGTGAAAAATGAGGAATTTTGTATTTTTTGCCAGAACAAAGATCACGGATGGGTGTTAATATTTTTTTTCCCAAGGGTGATCGTATCGATCCAGTAGTCCTAGAATATCTTGAGAGGGCTCATTCGAACGGAAATTAAAAGTTAGAGTGTCCTTTTTAACTGGCCAAAAAATGGAGGGCAACTTGGCCACCTCCCACGCTCATTTTTTTCCCGAAGTCACCCGATCAAAATTTATAGATAGCCGTTTTATTCAGTATAGTCGAAAATCTAATAAATATTTCTTTGAGGATGACTTAATCCCCCAAATTTTCCCAGGGAAGGGCTGCAAGTTATGAACTTTGCCCATTGTTAGCATACAGTATTGGTTATTGGAAAGTATACAGACGTTTTCAGGGGGTATTTTTTCTGGTGGGGGGGGTCTCAGAGGAGGGGGTAATGCAGGAGTGTCTTTCCATGGAGGATGTTTCCTTGGGGAAAGGGACATTTCTATGAAGGGGGCGCTGGATATCCCAGCATTATTTAAAAAACGATTAGAAATTAAATAAAAAAAATAAGTTTTTTCAACTGAAAGTTAGGAGCAACATTAAAACTTAAAACGAACAGAAATTATTACGTATACGAGGGGTTCGCCCCTTAGTCAATACCTCGCTCGTTACACTAAAGTTTTTTTTAGTACTTTCAAAAGAGCTATCTATTCTAATTAAATCGCATTTATGATTCTGGGGTTTGTGATTCCAACAAAACTCTAACTTTAGCGTAAAGAGGGAGGTATTGACTAAGGGGCGAACCCCCTCATATACGTAATAGTTTCTGTTCGTTTTAAGTTTTAATGTTGCTCCCTATTTTCAGTTGAAAAAACTTTTTTTTTATTTAATAATATATTTAAGCGTGTATATACAGGCTATGACTTAATTTTTGCTCCTTTTAGGATTGAATATTGTTGTGACATTAAGATATATATTAAAATAAAGCCGGAATGGACAGATATTACAATAAACAATGAAACCAAATGTAAAATAAACAGAAAATAACCACAAACAAGCGTTTCGTTGGCACCGCCTAAAACCTTTGAAAGACTCAAGGGTCATTTACGTTAAACCCAATTTCAAAAACGAGTCAAACCATAAACGAGCAGAAATTAACATAAGTTGGGCTCAAAACCACTATGCCTTCCCAAGGCCATAAAAAAATTTGCACTTTACTGAAAAAAATATAAATGTTTTTACTTTTATAACTTTAATAAATCAAATAATACTAGCATTTTGATTACTAAATATCAGTATATGTATATTAAACTGACAATGTATATTCATTTGTATTTTTTTCAGTAAAGTGCAATTTATGTTATGGCCTTGGGAAGGCATAGGGGTTTTGAGCCCAACTTAAGTTAATTTCTGCTCGTTTTGGGTTTGACTCGGTTATTTATTGTAATTTCCGTTCGTTTTGGGTTTCATTTACTTATCGATGCTGATTTGTGGTAGTTTCATGTTTGGTAGATTATTTGATTTTATTTTTGCTCATTTTGGTTTAATGGAGTTCTTTACTTTTCTTTGAAAAACTTATTATGTGAAAAAGTTTTTTTTAATTAATTTCTGTTCGTTTTATATTGACACAGTCTTTCCAGGGAAAAAGAAAATAACAGTTTTAAATCTTTTCGTTTTTTAAGAATTTATAGTCTGGCCTGTTATTTGCATGCTGGAGAAAAATTTTCAGCAATTTTTAACAACATACACCCTTTTAAAAATCTGGACACAAATAGTAGTGTTTAGTTTAGTACCTCCTCTAGTTGACCTGAAATAGAAAACTGGATACCATTCGCAAAAAAATCTGTTTACTTTATTTGATAGCTTGGATACATTTATGTTATTTTGATTTGGTTAAATTTTTAGAGCAGAAGTAGCCCCGAAAATGTGAACATAATACCCTCAGTCGTTCTTGAGATACTGCTGAGATGCCTTATTGGGAATTGGCATTAACACACTGCATTTTGATTTAATCTTAAGGCAACATTTAGTTTTTAAACATAAAGGCAAATGGGAGGGTGGGCGTGGGAGGGGGGTTAGTTTCCCTCCAATCACTTTCGACTATTAAAAAGGGCATCAGCCCTTTCTATTTTCAATCGATTGAGCCCTTTTCGAAGGTTTTACGGCAGCTCCTTCCATACGAAGTGCCCTGGTCTAAACAACAACAAAATAATACATTATACCCAAATCGATCTTTACTATAAAAATGTCCAGCCATCCCACAACTTTCGACTATTAAAAAGAGCACAAGGCCTTTTGATTATATATACCTTATATGCCCCCAGGGCATAAATTACAACCCTTATCCTAAGGGCTGTGAGGGTGGTTGTCATCCTCTAAGACCTAATTTCCAGAACTTTTAACTACGTCAAACAAAATGGCTATCTTAAAATTTTGATTAGATGTGTTTGGGGAAAAAGTGGGCATGAGAGGGGGGTTAGTTGTCCTTCAATCGCTTTCGACTATTAAAAAGGGCATTAGCCCTTTGAATTTCCAGTCGAACGAGCCTTTTTTGAAGTTTCTACGACAACGCTTTTTATAAAAACCTTATATGCCCCCAGGGCACAACTTACAACCCTTGCCCTGAGGGCTGTGGGGGAGTGTCCTCCTCAAAAACGGAAAAATCAATCATGACTCCTCATTCATGACGGAAAAATCAATAGGCTTCACGGGAATTTAAATATATCTCTGTATAGTTGTTGATACACAAAGGAACCTTCAGAAATTACATTTAGAGGATTATTTGGGCGAAACCGATTGTGATATTTTAGAGATTATTTGGACAGGAAAAAGTTAGAATTTCTAGGTTGTGGTCGCTATAATACACAAGTTCCAATTTTCAATATAGAGGCTCCATTAAGAGTTATAAATGTGTCAGAAAAAATTTATCACAACGTCATGTCAGACCTCATCTTTCAGGAGTTAGACAAGCGAACGGATTGAACATTCAATTCTGACACTTTCTTGCTTAAAATTATGAAATTTGACAATTTAGAATGTTATCTTTTTAAAAGTTTTCTATGACTAAAATGATTCCTGATTACGACTTCTAAAAATTATTAACCTTAGACACTTCCACTTCAACTGTTCTTGCAGACATCCAGCTATAAATATCAATATTAAAAAGAAAAGTATCACCATTTTCAGAAATTATGCTCACCGAAAACAACCATTTTTAGACACTTTTACCGATCTGCTAAATAAAACGAGTAGACACAGTTTGAAGACGTTCAAGAAACATTGAATTGTCCTTTGTTCCTAAGTAATGCGCGAACTTGAGACACTGAAATTAAATTTTAGAAGAATCTACAGAGTTTAAACTTCGTTCATTTAAGCCTTTTTTTCATTTTTCATTATTTTTGCGGATCGACTTCAGAAGGGCATTTGAGGTGAAGTTTTATTTTAAGGTGGATTGGAAAAAAAATTAAATAAATTTATTAATTGAAATGGGAGCCACTCATGTAAATTTGGGGTAATGAGAGATTACGCTCTCTTTTTTTTGGGGGGGGGGGGACAACGAAATGCTGGACAAATTTAGTAACTGTGTTTAGTGATTTGATGAGTTTGGGCTTATAAATAATGCCAGAAAGGCCTTATTTTTCCCCACCTGTAAATGTGAGCTAATGAGAGATTACGCTCTTTTTGGGGGGTGAGGGGGACAAAGAAATGTCGGACAAATTTAGTAACTGAATTTACTGATTTGATGAGTTTGGGCTTATAAATAATGCCTGAAAGGCCTTATTATTCCGTTCATGAAAATTTAGGGCAATGAGAGATTACGCACTTTTGGGGGACACACCGAAATGTTGAACAAATTTAGTAACTGAATTTAGTGATTTGATGAGTTTAGGCTTATAAATAACGCCTAAAAGGCCATATTTTTCTCCTCGTATACATTTTGGGTAACGAGAAATTACGTTCTTTTGGGGGCACAACGAAATGTTGGACAAATTTAGTAACCAGATTTAGTGATTTGATGAGAAATGGTGATTTGCACAACGAAACAACATATTGGGCATAAGCATACAATTTTTCGCAACTAGGTATAGTTTCAGTGAGTTTTTAAGGAAGTTTGGCATAGGTGAATCCTATATTATTAAGATATCTATAGCGAGGAAATATATATTCTAGAGGTTACAGCCCAGAGATCTGAAACAGTATGTTGGGCATAAGGTACTATTTTTCTCCACTAGGTATAGTTTCAGTGAGTTGTTAAGGAAGTTTGGCATAGGTGAATCCTATATTATTAAGATATCTTTAGCGAGGAAATATATATTTTAGAGCATACAACCCAGAGATCTGAGGTAGTCCATTAAGAGAAACATATTATTTTAATTTTGGAGGGATGTCTTGAGAATAATTATTTTAAATTTCTGAAAATAATTATTTAAAATAGATGAAGGCTTGAAACATTAATTGCTTATCAACTAAGGGATAAATCTCAGGGAATGCTAACTCCCTTAAGAGATACATATTATTTTTTATTTTGGAGGGATGTCTTGAGAATAATTATTTTAAATTTCTGAAACTGATTATTTAAAATAGATGAAGGCTTAAAATATTAATTGCTTATCAACTAAGGGATAAATCTCATGGAATGGTAACTCCATTAAGAGAAACATATTATTTTTATTTTGGAGGGATGTCTTGAGAATAATTATTTTAAATTTCTGAAAATAATTATTTAAAAGAGATGAAGACTTAAAATATTAATTGCCTATCAACTAAGGGATATATCTCAGGAAATAGTAACTCCATTACGAGATACATATATTTTTTTTTATTTTGGAGGGACGACTTGAGAGTAATTATTTGAAATTTCTGAAGAAAATTATTTAAAAGAGAAGAAGGTTTGAAATATTAATTTTCTATCAACTAAGGGATAAATCTCAGAGAATGCTAACTCCCTTAAGAGATACATATTATTTTTTATTTTGGAGGGATGTCTTGAGAATAATTATTTTAAATTTCTGAAACTGATTATTTAAAATAAATGAACGCTTAAAATATTAATTGCTTATCAACTAAGGGATAAATCTCAGGGAATGGTAACTACACAGGTATTTCTTAGTATCAAAAGGATCTTACAGCATTTCACTGAATCGAGAGATGATTTAATCACTTTGATACTTAGATTTTGATAATATTATCCGATGTATCTGATAAGAGATATTGATAATGAATTTATTCACTTTGATACTTAGATTTTCTGTATGTTATCCGACGTATCCAGCAAATGATGTTGATAAAGGATAAATTCACTCTGATACTTAGATTTTGTCCACGTTAACCTATGTATCCGACAAAGGATGTTAATAAAGGATTTATTCACTCTGATACTTAGATTTTGTCAGTGTTATCCTATGTATCCGACAAAGGATGTTGATAAAGGATTTATTCACTCTGATACTTAGATTTTGTCAATGTTTTCCTATGTATCCGACAAAGGATGTTGATATATAATTTAATCACTCTGATAGTTAGATTTTGTCAATGTTATCCTACGTATCCGACAAAAGGGTGTCGATAAAGAAGTGATTCACTCTGATACTTGGATTTTGTCAATGTTATCCTATGTATCCGACAAAGGCTTTTGATAAAGAATTTATTCACTCTGATGCTTAGATATTGTCAATATTATCCTATGTATCCGTCAAAAGATGTTGCTAATGAATTTATTCACTCTGATACTTAGATTTTGTAAATTTTATCCGACGTATCTAACAAATATGTTGATAAATGATTTATTCACTCTGATACTTAGATTTTGATAATGTTACCCGGGGTATCCGACAAAGGATTTTGCTATAGGATTTATTCACTCTGATACTTAGATACTGATAATGTATTTATTCGCTCTGATACTTAGATTTTGTCAATGTTATCCTATGTATCCAACAAAGGATGTTGATAAAGGATTTATTCTTTCTGATACTTAGATTTTGTGAATGTTATCCAATGTATCCGACAAAGGATGTTGATAAAGAATTTATTCACTCTGATGCTTAGATATTGTCAATGTTATACTATGTATCCGACAAAGGAAGTTGATAAAAAATTTAATCACTCTGATACTTAGATTTTGTCAAGGTTATCCTATGTAGCCGACAAAGGATGTTGATAAAGTATTTAAACCACAGTGATGCTTAGATTTTGGTAATGTTACCCGTTTTATCCGACAAAAGATGTCGGTAAAGGATTTATTCACTCTGAAACTTAGATTTTGTGAATGCTATCCGATGTATTGGATAAAAGATGTTGATAATGAATTTATTCACTCTGATACTTAGACTTTGTGAATGTTATCTGACGTATCCAACAAAGGATGTTGATAAAGGATCAGTTCACTCTGATATTTAGATTTTGTCGAGGTTATCCTATGTATCCAACAAAGGATGTTGATAAAGGATTAATTCACTCTGATACGATTTTGTCAATGTCATCTTATGTATCCGACAAAGGATGGTGATAAAGAATTTATTCAATCGGGTACTTAAATTTTGTCAATGTTATGCTACGTATCCGACAAAGGATGTTGATAAAGAATTTAATCACTCTGATACTTAGATTTTATCAATGTCATCCTATGTAGCCGACAAAGGATGTCGATAAAGAATTTAATCACTCTGATACTTAGATTTTGATAATTTTACCCGCGGTATCCGACAAAAGATGTTGGTAACAGATTTATCCACCCTGAAACTTATATTTTGTGAATGTTATCCGATGTATTTGATAAAAGATGTTGATAATGAATTTATTCACTCTGATACTTAGATTTTGTTTAATGTTATCTGACGTATCCAATAAAGGATGTTGATATAGGATTAGTTCACTCTGATACTTAGATTTTGTCAATGTTATCTGACGTATCTGACAATTGGATGTTGATAAAGAATTTATTCACTCTGATGCTTAGATTTTGTCTAAATTAATATTTCAAACCTTTTTCTCTTTTAAGTAATTGTTTTCAGAAATTTAAAAATAATTATTCTCAAGTCGTCCCTCCAAAATAAAAAAAAAATATGTATCTCTTAATGGAGTTACCATTCCCTGAGATTTATCCCTTAGTTGATAAGCAATTAATATTTTAAGCCTTAATCTATTTTAAATAATCAGTTTCAGAAATTTTAAATAATTATTCTCGAGACATCCCTCCGAAATAAAAAATAATATGTATCTCTTAATGGAGTTAGCATTCCCTGAGAATCATCCCTTAGTTGATAAGTAAATTAAATAAAGTTATTAATTGAAATGAGATCCACTCATGTAAATTTATGGTAATGAGAAATTACGTTCTTTTTTTTGGGGGGGGGGGCAACGAAATGCTGGAAAAATTTAGTAACTGTATTTAGTGATTTGATGAGTTTGGGCTTGTAAATAATGCCCGAAAGGCCTTATTTTTCCCCTCCTGTAATTGTGGGCTGATAAGAGATTACGCTCTTTTTTGGGGTGTTAGGGGACAAAAAAATGTTGGACAATTTAGTAACTGAATTTAGTGATTTGATGAGTTTGGGCTTAAAAATAATGCCTGAAAGGCCTTATTACTCCCCTCATGAAAATTTAGGGTAATGAGAGATTACGCTCTTTTGGGGGACCATAGTTTATAGAATTAGCAGTATGATCATTCTCTATCTCTCCCATTATAAAAACCCGGACAGGGGTGCGAGTGCTCCGGAGAACGTTTTTGCAGATAGAAACACAGGCGTTATCAGATCTTTTCGCGGGTAGACAAGTCAGATTTCTCTTGGACACGAAACAAGTGGAAACCCGCTATTACGAATAATGCACTTGGTAACCATTTCTCAGTGATTGACGATAACAGACTAATCCGCTAAGGCAGAAACAAGTGGGAGGAGCTTTTTGTTCGCACCGAGACCGAAGACCAGAAATTATCTGCGATAAGCTTACTGTCTATAAACTGTGTGGGGGACACACCGAAATGTTGATCAAATTTAGTAACTGAATTTAGTGATTTGATTAGTTTAGGCTTATAAATAACGCCTAAAAGGCAATATTGTCTCCTCATTAAATCTCAGGGGGGGGCTTGTTGCCCTCCAATCACTTTCGACTATTAAAAAGGGCACTGGCCACTCCAATTTCCAATCGAATGAGCCCTTTTCGAAGTTTTTGGGACAACTCCTTCGATACGAAGTGCCCTGGCCTAAGACAAAGAAAAAAATAAATAATACATTGTGCCTGCATTGTTCTTTACTTAGGCAGTGCTATTGCGCTGCCTATAATAAGAAAAGATTTCTTTTCCAAATGATTTTCAATAGATTTTCGTCGTGCTTCTGTTTAAAATACAATGGGAAGTGAATTTTTTAATGTAATTAGGTAGAGGGTTATAGCTGAATCTCAGCTCTTGGATGATAGCATAAAAAGTGAAGGAATTTATTAATCAGCATGCTAAAAACCTACACAGTAAACATAAACCAAAAGAATAAGGTGTCAATTGTGTTGTATTGTTGGTAAATGTGAATTTAGTCTTTTTTCCTTATTTTTGCTCGTTTATCTGCCTGGTCTAAACATTGTTTCACCGTTTTCTGTTTCTCTTTTTATTGGTTTATGTATTTAATCAGCAGTCCAAATATTGTGCGTTGAGGGGGGATCTTGAACAAAATTAAAAGGCGCTAAGTGTATCCAACTTATCGAAATGGTGCATTTGCAATATCCCCAAACAAGTGACACCCTTGTGAGCGAAAGTCAGGATGAGGTCAATGAAGGAAAGAGTCAACGGACCGCATCTAAGTTAGCAAATAAAAAAATCCATTCAACATATAATACACAAGTGTATCTGCCAGAAATAGCCTTAAAATTGCTTGTATGGTTCAAATAGACTTAACCTTGTAATTTTAATTATGGGCTTATGTATATTCTTTCAAATAAATACTGTAATTCATTTTTGCGAGATCTCAATGCCAAATTGAATTTGTACGAGAGACAATCTGGTGTACCAGAGACAATCTGTGTGCTTATCACACAATGTCAATGTGCAATCTGTGTGCTTATCACAATGTCATGTCTGTGTGCTTATCACAGGCAGCGCGCTAGCACTGCCTAAGTAAAGAACGATGTGGCCACAATGTGTTTTTTTTTCTTTCTTCGACAGGCACTTCGTATCGAAGGAGTTGTCGTAGAAACTTCGAAAAGCTCTCATTTGATTGGAAATTGGGGTGGCTAGTGCCCTTTTTAATAGTCGAAAGTGATTGGAGGGCAACTAGCCCCCCCCCCACGCCCAACATTGCCCAAAACACATCCAATCAAAATTTTGAGACAGCCATTTTGTTCAGCGTAGTTAATTTCCAGATAGAAAATATCTTTTTGAGGAGGACACTCCCACAGAACCCTCGGGGCAAGGGTTTCAAGTTATGTCCTGAGGGCATATAAGAACAATGTTGGCACAACGATAGATATTGATAGATCGTGTATTTCCAAAGCCCAAGAGCCATATACACACAAATATGTATGAAAAATAAAGAAATCTCAACAGAACAAATTACGAAACACACATTAACATGATACATAGCAAAAAATACCTTATGGTGGTTTATCGAGAAAATAAATGTAATTCCATATAATTAATACTAATTAATTGTAAAAATTTTTCCTTCTTTCTAATCCCTTCTCTATGTACGCACCAATACGAAATATTGTGGTTGGATTACTACTAAAATACCAGGAAGCAGCAAAACAATCCCATGTAAGTAATTTTCCCTTAAATCAGAGAGCACCGGAATTTTGGTACCAATAGATACATCAAAAGAATCAGATTTTAATTTTGATTTCAAATATATAAGTTTCATCAAGTTTAATTTAACCCATCAAAAGTTACGCACCTGAGAAAATTTGGCTGATTTTCGAAAAAAAGGGGGAAAGACCCCCTAAAAGCTATAGAACCTTAATGAAATTCACACCATCATATTCAGCGTATCAGAAAACCCCACTGTAGAGGTTTCAAGCTCCTATCTACAAAAATGTGGAATTTTGCATTTTTTGCCAGAAGAAAGATCACGGGTGCGTGTTTATTTGTTTTTTTTTTTTTTTGTTTTTTTTTTCCAGGGGTAATCGTTTTGACCCAATGGTGCTAGAATATCGTAAGAGGGCTCATTGGAACGTAAATTAAAAGTTCTAGTGCCCTTTTTAAGTGACCAAAAAAAATGGAGGGCAACTAGGCCCCCTCCCACGCTCATTTGTTTCTCAAAGTCACCCAATTAAAATTTTGAGATAGCCATTTTGTTTAGCATAGTTGAAAATCTAATAAATATGTCTTTTACGATGACCTAATCCCCCACAGTTCCCAGGGGAAGGGCTGCAAGTTATGAACTTTGCCCATTGCTTGCATATTGTATTGGTTATTGGGAAGTATACAGACATTTTCAGGAAGAATTTTTTTTGGTGTGGGGGGGGGGGGGCTGGAGGAGGGGGTTACTCGGGAGAATCTTTCCGTGGGGGATGTTTCTTTGGGGTAAGGGACATTTCTATGAAGGGGGCGCCGGATTTCCAAGCATTATTTAAAAAACGATCAGAAATTAAATTTAAAAAAACAAGTTTTTTCAACTGAAAGTAAGAAGCAACATTAGAACTTAAAATGAACAGAAATTATTATGTATATGAGGGGGTTCTCCCCCAAGTCAATACCTCGCTCTTTACGCTACAGTTTTTTTTAGTGCTTTCAAAAGAGCTATCTATTCTAATTAAACGGCCTTGGTGATTCAGGGGTGTGTGAATTAAAAAAAAAATTAACTTTTAACGTAAAGAGCGTGGTATTGACTAAGGGGAGAACCCCATCATATACGTAATAACATATACGTAAAAAAAAAAAAACAATAAAAAAAAACAAGCGATACGGCTCAATAGTAAGCGAAACTTTTAAAAACGGAACTTTGATGTCAATAAATGTATCAAAAGAATGGGCTTATAATGCTGATTCTAAATATATAAATTTTGTTAAGTTTAGTATTACTTAACAAAATTTATAAAAAAAAGAGTGATTTTTGCTCAAAAAGAGCACAAGTCAAACACTTTGCACGCACAGAGCTGCCAAAACGTGGGCATCATCTGTGAGGTATAAAAGAGTGCATCTCAAATGAAAAGTGTGCAAGTTGGTTACCCTGTTCCTTGGGTTAATTACACTTCTGACAAAGTTACCAACTACTGACGTTCAAAGTGAATGAAAACTAAAAAAATAAAATATAAACCCAAAAATAGTGATGTTCACTCTTCTGCTTCCCCTTTTTGGTAAAAACGAGTGCATTTCACACGAATAGTGTGCAAGTTGGCAACCCTGATACTAATCGGCTGCCTTGTGGATTTTGCTAAGGCAAATTATGTTTGTTGAATAAGAAAGAAGCTTATTAATATTTGATTCTGATTCCTATAACTGTTTGATAATCGGGATGAATCCTTTTACTATTGAAAATACAAAATTCGATTTGACGTGAAGTGTTTTATGACACACTTTGCGGCAATTTGTCACCAGTGGAGCGCGTCCGATTGCAGACGTAAATACGTTCTTTCATCATCATTACTCAAGGAACAATTTTTGCAACGATGCAGGTGAAAATGTCACGCATGAAATATATAGTACCCTAGAACCAATGCCGATATTGATTTGTTTTTAGTATGTGAAACTAGTTGAAAATATAACCTGCAAAGAATTAGGCATTTCACAAGTATTCACGGCATTGATAAAATAAGCATTGATGGGACGACTGAGCATTCGATTGTAAGTTACAAGGCGTGCATAACTTTTAAACTACGGGATAAGTCGAGTTGCTTTAGGTTCTTATTGTAACTAAGTAGGCGGGCTTTACTACTACTACTACTAACAACTCATCGCAGCACCAAGCCGCCTGAGGCCAACACAGCTACGCACGCTCCTCCTCCACCCCAATCTATTCAAAGCCTCCCTTTTTACACCCGCCCACGAAGTTCCCATTTCCTTTAAATCTTTCTTTATGACGTCCTCCCAACCCAGACGGGGACGACCTGCTTTCCGTTTAGCCCTAGATGGTTGGCCGAAAAGAACAATCTTCGGCAATCTGTCATCCTTCATCCGAACAACATGCCCTAACCACCTCAACCTTTCTTTCATTATAGACCTAGAAAGTGGTATTGAACCACATTTTTCGTATAGCCTATTGTTTGAAATACGGTCAGTCAGCCGGGTACCCAGAACAATCCTTAAGCAATTTCTCTGGAAAACATCTAGCAAATCTTCATCCGCTTTTCGGATGAAGATTTGACCACTGTCATCACTGTAGCTTCGCAAATATAGGATTAAATTAGTCCTTGACGGGCAACTAACGAGAATATACAAAAATTCAACAAAAAAAGAATTTAGACAAATAATTTGAAAAGCTTCATTCTATTCAACATATGAAGGCCTTTGAACCCCTTTAAGTGTGTCAGTTTGAAAGACATCAGATATACAGATCAATATATTTAAAAATGTAGCTTTCTTTTTTTTTCTGAGTTAGAATTTAGCTCCTGTTTTGATAAATCAGCAATTGGCTAAGTTTTGCACCAAGTCAGTCCTTTTTTGGACTTTGTTCAGCATATTATAGACAAAACATTCAATAAGAGCCTGGGTCATTTTCGCACTTAATTAGGACTTACTTCACCTTCTTTTCCCCCTATGTTACACTGAGTCAGGATTACTCCATGTTCTTCTTTTTCCCTATGTTGCACGGAGTTATGACTAGTTCCTTTTTGCACTGAATCAGTCCACGACTTTGACAGAGCTTATTTTCATGCTGTGTCAAGATTGTGTCAACTTGTTGGGGCTTTAGCTTATTTTAATACTTGGCTCAGTTTGCACCGAGTCAGTAAGCACCCTTGTTTTGGATCGCTCTTGCGCTGATTAAGTGGACAAATTTGACTTACATTGGTGCAAACCAAGCAATAGATTGACGTATTTCCACAACGAGTGTGGCCTCCGGTCGTGTGGCCTCTGGCCTCCGGTCGTTTTTGCGCAGTTTACCGCTTGAATATCACAAGTATTGTGAATTGAAATCTAAACAAAATTTGAGACATATCACTTGGTAATTTTTGAGGCAATCTGTTTAGTCGGAAATTTTGAATCATCAATTAATTTTATTCACACATTTGATAAGAATGGATTAAAAGGAACAAAATATGAATGAAAATTAATTGAGCGTTACACTAATGAAAATAAAATGATTGCGTTATTAAATTGATAAGTTGATTTAAATAAATTTGTTATTTCGAATATAATTCGTGGAGGCTTGAGATCTGCTCAATTTATCAAAATTCCAAAGAAAATAGAAAAGCTGTTGAAAGTATATTTTGTTTTCAGCAAATCCCAACTAGCATTTGATGATACTGAGAGGACGGTAGCCGCACACTCAGCAAATGACTTTATTCTTGTTTTTTTTTTTTTTTTTGTTTTTTTTTTTTTTTTTTTTTTTTTTTTTTTTTTAAGGCTTGGATATTGCTCTTCCTTTTTCTTTGAAAAACTTTTTGTGGAAAACATTTTTTCAAAAAATCACCGAAAGGAGTTTTCAAAATCAGCCAAGGATGAAGCAAGTGAGTCAGGGTTGGGGGGGGGGGTACTGTTTAAAGCTAGTAATTATTTGTGCTCTAAAATATATTTGGGTGTTCTAGTAGAGCACCTATTTCTACTCTAAGACGCCCAGTTCATCTAACTGAATTTTATTTAATTAGAAGTATTTACTAGAACCATCTAGCTCTTTGAGGAAAACTTCATGTTGAACTATTCCAAGTACTGACGATTTAGTCTAGTTTCAGAATAACATCTTTCAAGATCTCAATCTTGTTAAAGTTCATAGCAACAAGTACAAACTTTATAACGGAGCCATGGCGAGTTAACGGTCAAATTTCCATAAACAGAGTTGAAATCAAAGGGTCTTAGGTAATTTTGGCATATAGCTCGCTAATCCAATTCAACACAATTATTAAATTCACTTTTAAATTCAAAAGCACACTTTGGGATATAAGCACCTCCTTGCAGGCCTTATTGGGGGGGGGGGGTATCCATGTGAGCTGTCAATGCTTTTTCTATATATACACTGTTGTTTTTTTTTTTATTAGTTTGATAAATGTGGGCCTCCTAAATATCTGTTTCGTTTAAGCTCTAGCAAACGTCACTACTTCCCTCCCTGTATTTGAAAGAGATTAAATGTTTTTTTTTCGCAACTTAAAATTGTTCGCTTATATTTCTTTGGATTTCTTGAATTCAGAGCTTTGGAAATTCTGAATTGCTTTGAAGCACACTGACAGTAATAAAAATAGAAATTAAAGTGCAAGAGGTCTGATCAAGCTTGCAATAAGATAAAATACCTATTCAAAGGCATGCACATTACAAACCTACATATGTCAGTAAAATTCTGACAGTTATATTGATATCCAGGCCACAGAGAGGTATTATTGAGTATCAGAAAGTATATGATCTGGCCCTTCTGAAAATGTGCATCATTTGCATATAAAAGAAAAAAAATTCTTTGGTTTTTCATTCACAAAAGATACATCTAATTGTATGGAAATTTTGAATCACCAAATGAGACGCTTTTAACTGGAATCGTTAAATTCTGAAAAACAACTCTTTGGGAGGGGGGGGGGGGCTACCATTTCGACTAACCATCACAAACACTAACCGTCATAACATCTAACAAAAATTATAAGTTTGCATAATAGTAATAAGTATATAATAGTTTAGAAAGAAATGTCGGCTATATATTTGCACAACAGGGGGGTGGGGTAAAGTATAGCGTATATTAAATACGTAACCTAACCTAACCTAGGTACCTTTCCCCCCTAAAACCCAAAACACTAAAGTTTTAAAATTTTAGATGTTATGACGGTTAGTGGTTCTGACGGATTTTTGTGTCGATGTTATGACATATTTTGTTGACGAAATGACGTTAGTGCTCCTGGCGGTTAGATGTTATGACGCCTTCCCCTCTTTGGGCTAGGTTACATGTAATTGGGTGGTATAGAATGCATTTATCCAGACCCCAAGAATGAAGCATATAAGAAGAGAAAATAAAATTCCAACAACTAATTACGCTCGAAGGAAGGGTAAATTAACGACAAGAGGAAGACCAAAGATGAGGTTGCGAAAACTTCGACCGATAATACATTGCACATCTATTCAAGACAGTAGTGGATAAATCGTAATGCCAAAGCCTAGCTTATAACCTGTCAAAAGAAGTGGGCCCAACTACGTCCCATGATGCTAGACGGGGCTTGAGTAAGTAAGTGGTGCGCAGGAAGAATAAGGAAATATTTAAGTCTTATTTAGTTTGGGACGGAACTAATAATACAATTCCGTATAAGCAATTTATGACAACAAAATACGGTACTTATGCATTAGCAGGTACCCACGCGAGAAGTCAAGTTTGGTTAATGCTAATGAAATAAAAAAAAGTATGATGAACATATAATAGTTTAGAAACAAATTTGGGCTATATATTAGCATATTAGGGGGTGGGGGGTAAGAAAAAAAGAAAATTAAAGAAGGATGTTTCCCTCCAGAAATCACTACATTGATTTCCCAGAATATACTTTAGAAAAATTTATTAGGAAACCTTTGAAAACCATAGGATAAGTAAAACTATTTTGTTGTACTGGTCACCTCCTCTAAATAGGTTTGAAACCTCCCCCCCTCCTACCGCTACCAGAAAGTTTGGAATTGATCATCTAAGCTGTTTCTGTAATACTGTATATAAACTATTTTGATAACCAGGGATGCATAGCGGCTTATAATTTATTATAAATTTACTTTCGATTGTGATAGTCAAGTCCGTCCCAAAGGATTTCAATGCACTTATGTAGGGCCCTGATCCTACCTTGCTTATAAGAAAAAAATCCCATAAAACAGACCTTAGAATAAGTTTAGAACGAGTTTAGCCCCATCCATACTTTTGATAATAGCGGAATATTTGGTATGCCTCCGTTTTTTTACTCTTATTACTGGTGGGAATCCTCTTTCTATAGTTTTTTTTTAGATCAGGTTGGAACTTAGGATAAAAAGCATTTAACTTACTTCTGATTTTCTTCTTTTTTTTCTATTTCAACTTCCGTTGGGCATGGAGTTACGGAAAGTGACATAAAATTTAACGTATAACTCTTATCTCTAGGGGGTGGGGTATGCCTTTTAATGCATATCTGATGGAACAATTTTATTCAGTCGTTCTAAAGCTAGTCTAACAGAGAATTACAATTCTTTTTCAGGGCTACTTAAAAATGAGGCCTTTCTATTAGCGGTAAAAATGTTGATATTTTCCCGTCATTGCTAATGGCCGAGTTGAATTAATTTATTGAATTAATGGCCGAGTTGAATTAACAAATTAAATTAATTTGATATAGAAATATTTCATTACCACTATCCAATGCTCTTGTTTATCTTTCATTACCTTATTATGCTTCAACGCAAGAACTAAGACGATATTTGATGCTAATTTTACACATTCAAAAAAAAGACAGTCGTTTGGATTAATAATACGATTACGGGGTATTTGTCATTGTAATATTTAAGGTTCTCTACAAAGATTATGGGTAATTTATAAGCGTGGAAACTGGTGCTAGTTTCGACAAAAAAAAAACACATCAGCGCCATGTAGTCTTTGTCGACACTTGACATTTTGCAAGCTTTGTAATCGTTTTTCTGTCAGGACCTGACATCAGACACTTCTTACACACTAATTTTATCAAATACGCAAATTAAATTAATTATTCTTGTTATTACACTGAAAACATAACAAGTGTCACTAAACGCTAGATGGTGTTGAGAGTTTTTTCGACACTAGCACCAGTTTCCACTTTAGTAGATTACCTGTAATCTTTGGTTCTCTGTTTAATGCTGTATCTATTCCATATGTTCTTAACCCCTCCCTTCTTTGGGATTTTCCACCATGGAGTGAATAATGGTACCATTACAAGCGTTCGAACCTTCCCATCTCTAGAAGGTGCCATATGACGCTTTGCGACAAGGTTATTAAGACACATTTAAACGATGCACGTAGAGAGAGGCAGTAACTTTCAAATGAACCATTAAACTTCTTTGTGCGATATCGCGGTAGCCTGTTAGTCCTTGATACAAAAATATACATATATAAATAAACCATGGCATGCATGCCAACCATACAAAAAAGTAATTTTTCACCATTTTCAAGCTAGAGGAGTCAAAACTTCCAGTTAAAGGCCTTATAACATGAACAATTTGATTTGAGCAATTTGGCTCTTTTAAAGCAAAAATTTAAGCTTCTTGGCATAAAGTGGCTATGGTTCTTCTGGTCTTATAGAAAAAGTGCATCCTAAGCACTTTGGGTGTCGGAGACCCTCAGGAGACCACTGAGGTTGTCGACAAGGTCGGTATTTTCCAGTCGCCATGCTCTTCCAGCGCTGTGGGATGGGTTGCCTTCTGTTGAAAATTGAGTTAGATAGGACTGATTTCCGTTGCCAGTTGAGACGTCATTACCCGTATGAGTATGAGTTTTGATTTTTTTTTTTTTTTTTTTTTTTTTTTTTTTTTTTTTTTTTTTGAGCAGAACTATAATGCTGTGTTGATATGTTGGTAGTTGGAAGGTGTTGTAACCCGATACATATTTGTAATGTAGAGTATTCTAGGAGTAGCCATACAAGCCCAGAATACTGGGCTTCGGGCTTTTTTTGTATAGATTAGTTATGTAATAAGGATCTTCATTTATTAAGATCTTTTCTATAATTTGCAAAAAAATGATTTTGAAGTAACATTACTATCTATTTGCTTCAATATGATCCTTTATAACACGAAATCAATTTTGTGCTTCCTCTCGGAAAAAAACGAGCATTTGGACTTGTGAAAAATCTAAGCTCTAAACTGTTCAACAACAAAAATCGGGCATAAAAAAGGGTTTTGACTTTTATTTACGTGCATTTTTGTAAGTTAGGATTTCTTATTCGAACTTGATGTAATATGACCAAACCGAAATAAAAACACAACATAAAATACAAAAAAAAAATATAAAAAAGACTGCAAGTGAAATGTTATATTTTATATTTTTTTTCATTATAATTTTCATTATAAATAGCATTTTGGCATGACGCTTTTTTACTTCAGTTGTTTCCAAACTTTCATTTCAAATAATAGTCTTTCACAACAATAAAACTTTTCCCTGATAATACTTATCCTCATAAATTAGATGGCGAGTTTACTTTTTTGCCAGATGAATTCAGTAATAGCGTCATTTCTTCTCTATGAAGAAAAGCTGGCACAGTTTAAAAATAGCTACTTACGCATTTACGAGAAAGCCAGAATTGTTCTTTATTGCTTGAACAAAAAAAGACCTTTCTCTATATCTGTCTACAGACCATTATTGTCGATTTGTCTAGAGGTAATTTTTTTTTTAAAGAAAATCCAACTGACCATTAGGTGACGCTATTATAGGATAAGTAAATATATCGTGCCAGGGCACATCTAAGCAAAGTATAAATAATAAAAAAAAAACTTCCTTTTAAATGAAAGTAAAGAAAGCGAGACGGAGGTTGAGAGAGGGAGGCAGTAGTCAAACTGTAATATAGGATAGTTTCTGCGCGTAATAGGTTCTGACGTCGCTCTTCCCTTAGATTAAACAAAAAATAAGTTTTTCAACAGAAAGTAAAAGGAACATAATTTTATTCCACATAAGAAGGGGCTACAGCTTCCTCAACACTCCCTCCTAACGCTAAAGCCTTAAAGTTCTTAAAAATACTTCTCATTTAAATTCAACAGCCCTCGTGTAGGAACAGTCTTTTTTACAGAGATATGACAAAAATTCAAATTTCAGCGTAAAGAACGAGGGTTGAGGAAAGGCTAACCCCCCTCATATACGGATGCTATATGTTTGTTTAAGTTTAAATATTTCTCCTTACTTTTAGTTAAACAAAACACTTTTTTTTAGTTAAGTTTCCTACCGTTTTTCGAACCATGCCAGGAAATCCCCCCCCCCTCTATTTATAGATTCCTCTGAAAAATTTCCCATGGAAACTTTCCACTCCCATAAAAAAAACTGTATATTCCAAAATAGGAAACACAATAAGTAAACTATGGGTAAATTACGTAACTTACAGCTCTCTCCCCAGGGGCTATAAGAGGTCTTGTCAGCCCCCGAGGCATAGTTATTGGGCCTTTCGACTAGTTTTTTTTAATGCATATACTGTTATAAAAATTCTATTTTTTAGAGTTTCGGTTAATATTGGGCCGAGTCACTGATTACTTACAGTTTATAACCAGGAACTGATTGCTTTTTATTATTATTTTTTTATTCATTTGTAATGTCATTTTTGGTTTACTCTAAATATGTTGGAAGCGGCTGCTCCCTCAATATCCTGCTCTTTACAATGACATTCAATTTTTGCATAACACCGTTTCGAAAATAAGAAATAACCAAAAATAAGATACACTCATAATTTCTACTTCTAGAAGATAGTCAGATATGGAAAAAAAAAAATCTGGTCGCGATGGATAACCCTACTCTTCGACATCACGTCGTAATTTTTAGTAATTTTTCGTAGAAATCCCGTCGTAAAAAACGGAATTTTTTACATCGACGCGATGTCAAAAAATTACTTTTTGTTTCGAAGTAAATGTTTTCGTGGATTTTAACTCACGAATATTTCCCCAAAAATGTCTAAGAGAGCCATCGAATTGTTCACAAGGAGAAGATATTGACAATATTGACAGTGGCTTCACTGGGGGGGGGGGGGAGGAAGGGGTAAAAATTGCCCCCCCCCCAATAATTTGAAAAAAATATAATTTATTAAGTAGCTTTAAAACTATTGCTCGTTTTAAGTGTAAAATTTGCTCTTTACTTTGAAAAGATAGTTTTTTTTAATTAATCCATGCTCGTTTTTAACATAAGTAAAACGAGTAAAATATGGGTCCATTGCACTTCATAACATGTTTCAAATTAATATTTTTCCAAATATATAGCCTTTGAAACCTTATCACCAGCTAAAAAGGTGAGCCTAGTTAATGGAAAAATGTTCTATGCTTCCTCTTTCGCCTCATTTGCTCATGTCAATTTTTCCTCGATATTAATCAAAAAAACTTTTTACACAAACTAAGTTTAAAAAAAAAAGTAAAGAACTTCATTAAACCAAAAAGGAACAAGAATAGAATCAAATAATCTACCAAGCATACACCTACCACAAATCAGTATCAATAAATAAATGAAACCCAAAACAAACAGAAATTAAAATAAGTCAAACTCAAAACGAGCAGAAATTAATCTGAGTAGGATTCTGAGCCCTATGCTTTCTAAAAGCCAGAATATAATTTGTACTTTACTGAAAACGAATTCAAATGAATTTACTGAAAAAAAATATGCATTTTCAGTTTAATATACATATTCTGATATTTATTCCTTAAAATCTTAATTATTTTTTTTTGTTTTCTTATAGTTTTAAGTGAAAACATTTAAAGAATTTTTTTCAGTAAAGTACAAATCATATTCTGGCTTTTAGAAAGCATAGGGTTTAGAAGTGCCTTCCAATCGACTATTAAAAAGGGCAGTAGCCATTTCAATTTCCAGTCGAATGAGCCCCTTTTGAAGTTTCTATGACAGCGCTTTCTATGAAAACCTTATATGCCCCCAAGGCATAACTTAAAACCCTTGCCCTGAGGGCTGTGGGGGGTTGCCATCCTCAAAGACCTAATTTTCAGAACTTTAAATTAGGTTAAAAAAATGGCTATCTCAAAATTTTGATTAGATGTGTTTGGGGAAAAGGTGGGCGTGAGAGGGTGGGTAGTTGTCCTCCAATGACTTTCGACTATGAAAAAGGGCACTAGCCCTTTGAATTTCCAATCGAATGAGCCTTTTTTGAAGTTTCTACGACAACACTTTGTACAAAAATCTTATATGCCCCCAGGACATAACTTACAACCCTTGCCCTGAGGGCTGTGGGGAAGTATCCTCCTCAAAAACATAATTTCTATCTGGAAATCAACTACGCTGAACAAAATGGCTGTCTCAAAATTCTGATTGGATGTGTTTTGGGAAATGGTGGGCGTGGAAGGGGTGTTAGTTGCCTTCCAGTCACTTTCGACTATTAAATAGGGCACTAGCCACTCCAATTTCTAATCGAATAAGCCTTTTTCGAAGTTTCTACGACAACTCCTTCGATACGAAGTGCCCTGGTCTTAACCAAAAAAAAAAAAAAATGAATAATACATTGTGCCAATATTGTTCTTACTTAGGCAGCGCGATTGCGCTTTTAGCGCGATTTAAGGTGCTTTTACTTCCTAAAATCTATCAGTTCAAGATTATAATATCATGTTTTAAAACTTTTAAAAGCGGAAATGAATAAACTCTCTCTAAATCTGCAAATAGGAAAGAAATGGAATCCTTGAAGAATAAGAAGGCAAATATAATTTCCTGAATTAAAAAGAAATATTGAAAAAGAAAGTAGGACTTAATGCTCTTTAAAATGATATTCATTCTATAACTAGATAGGTCAAATCGGTGGCAATTTGTTCATGGAGCTTGGTAGAGAGGAATCCGCTCCAGGAATCACTTAATTGTTTTAATTTTTTTTTTCCAGTGTTTAATTGAAACTCCGATTCTCTTATTTGTAATTGAAATACCCTCCATGTATGATACTATGCTGACTTTTTGTTATTTTTGCTTTTTTAAACATTTCTTTTAACTAGCTACAAAAAAACATAAATGTGCCAAGAATTATGATTGAAATTAGTAGAATTTCATACAACGCCAGCGCTACTTGCGGGAGATTTATCTCTGTATCAGCATGCTGTACGAAATGTCTGCTCAGAATAGAATAAAATGAAATTAAAAACAATCTGTACGTTTTTCTCACTATTAAGAAATGTGTGTGCACGTATCAACCATTCTCTTTTCTATTGTTATCAGTTTTATCATGCAGCACTGGAAGACTGAGCTTTGCTTCTGAAGAAAATTACAGACATAGAAACGATATTCAGCGTAATCCCCGTTTAGGAAATGTATACCCCCTATACCCTGATTTACACAAGAAAAACTTTTGTATAATTTTTTAGATTTTTTTTTTAAACAAAGATACAAAGGGGAAGGCAGTTTTCAAACTCTAGGAATCGATTTTCCCTTCCAGTTGACATCCCTGGCGCTTTTTAATTAATTTAACGTTTCTGCCGCAATGATGCCAAGAACTGCTCAGATTTTCTGGACATTCTTTGTCAAACAATACCCAACGGATAAGTCAATAGCTCTAACTTTATTTTTTTAATACTTTCAAATTTGAAATACGGTTGCTATTTAAACGTGGGAATATGTCACAATATAATGTTACGCAATCTGTGGTAATGCTTTGACTTACCTTGTATCTTTACTTATACAGCGCTATTGCGCTGCCTATGATTTTTGTTTCAGCTTTAGCCTATTTGGCCCGCTGATATCAATGCTATTTATTAATATAAATCGGTGAACCCATAAACAAATCAATTTAATAAAAAAAAATATTAAGCAGCATTTCAAAAAATCACGTGTATTAAAAGTTTAGTACAACGAATTAAATCTTACAGAGTGAACATCCGGTCAAAATAACGAGCAAATTAATAGAGCTTTGTTCAGTTATGAGATTGAGCATCCTGTGCTGTGTGTGGGGGCTGGGGAAAGTGCCAGAATATAAGAATCCCAAGAATCCCAGAATCCCAAGGCCAGAATATAATTTGCACTTTGCTGAAAAAAATACAAATGAATGTGCATTGTCAGTTTCATATAGATATACTGATATTTAGTGATCAAAATGTTAATATTATTTGATTTATTAAAGTTATAAAAGTAAAAAAATTTATATTTTTTCAGTAAAGTGCAAATTATGTTTTGGCCTTGGGAAGCCATAGGGGTTTTGAGCCCTACTCATGTTAATTTCTGCTCGTTTTGAGTTTGACTCGGTTATTTATTGTAATTTCTGTTCGTTTGGGTTTCATTTATTTACCGATGCTGATTTGTGGTAGTTTCACGCTTGGTAGATTATTTGATTTTATTTTTTGCTCATTTTTTGTTTAATGAGTTCTTTACATGGGCGCCCATATGGGGGGGGCTCCCCCCCCCTGGCTGAATGATGCTGCCTTATTGTTATATTTTTGTTCTGAGATTTCTATTATATAGCATTAAAAGTGCCAATTAGACGAGGTTTGCCCCCCCCCCTGGAATTCAGCTTATGGGCGCCCATGGTTCTTTACCTTTCTTTGAAAAACTTATTTTTGTGGAAAAAGTTTTTTTTAACTAATTTTAGTAAAAGCCGAGCACCAGCACTTATATTTATGATTGCGTAATATGTGTTTATTGTTTATAATGTATCGAGTAATGTTTTTAAATTTACCAAGAAGGGTTTTGTTAAATATATACTTTTCTTCCCTGTCGCTTGAATAGTACCTACTTCAATAGCACCCCCTCTTGTCCCCCAATAAAAAATACTGTAGCTATGTCTCTTAGACCCTATTATTGCCAATATTTATTTCTGGTACATAATACAGCAGAAATAAGCATTCTGCTGAAATCCTACGCTACTTAGAAAGGATACAAAAACTTGAAATCTCAGTTCGACTGAACCCTCTCTCCATTTTCTACGAATTTTGGTTTATTACAATTACCCCAATGCGACAAAAAGCCAATAAACAAAACAATTTTATGTTAATAGAAGTTTCTGGCCCTTCAAGACAATGGTATTTTTAATATAATTCCAGAATTAACAGTCAAACGCTTTTAAGCCTCTAATTAGCATCCAGGAAAGTGATCAGCAAAATAGCCAAACGAGTAAACGCAAATAATATGGATAGCCAATCATAATGAATCCAATAAATAAAGAACATGATATATATTGGCAGATGTTACTGATACTTCATTCAAGCATTGTGTAGGGCAATCATGGATCATAGAAATGTTCCAGATATTCATTCTGCTTGGACAACGTCCCCCTACCTTCGGGACATGTGAGTAAGGGGTAAGTTTGAATAGAAGTCAGTAGGGATTTGTTGCGCTAAGTAATAAATTTTGCTTAATGCGGTTTGGTATTCACTTTTATTATGTTCCATTGAAGGAATATGTGTAAATCTGTTTTTCGATTTCTCTATGAGTTTAAAGGGATTTATCTGCTCTTTATTTTCCGGGGTGCTGTTCGAAATGATTCCTCAAATTAATATTTCTAGAGTAAATATCAATTTTTAATTAAATATTATAAGCTATTTGCTAAAAAGTATATACGAACTTGAGATATTAGAGGTATTTGTGATAGACTAGTGAATCGAAGACGAATTTTATTGGTTTTTAGTGCCTCATTAATTTTTTTTATGATTTATGGCGTTGAATAGTCCCACCTGCCCTTTCAAGCTTCATTGCCTTTCTTGGAAGGTGAATGTTGTTGTAATTTTATAGTTGTATCCCTCGTCACTCCCATCTCTTGAAACTTGAATTAGCTTTAGCACAGTAATAGATTAACTATAGTTTAACAGTAACCGCGCATAAACATTACTTATAGTTGTTTCGATTTGAGAAAATCAAATAATATAGTTAGTATAAATTGTTTCTGTGAACAAGATTTTTTAAGTTTGAATTTTATTAAAAATGTTCGAACATTTGGACATTGTAAACTTCTGTTCACACTATTATGTCCAGATATCTTTCTTTTGCCACTTGATGACACCTTGGTAGGAAATTAGAATTTTATTTAGAACGGTCCATCCAATTGCACTGACTTAGTAAAGAGCGACCTGTCTCACCGTTTTTTCTCAAATAAAAGAAGCAATCATAAGATGGGAGAAACATGATGAACCAATTGAAGAACTTGTTTAGGTTAGGGGGATTGGCTGTAATTCTAAGTTAACACAAATAACACAGCGCCTTTTGAATTACCGTGGTAGCGTTATCCACTCGCTTATAAGAGGGTTTGAAACTTTTTTCAATTATTCTGATTATCCGTAACGTGGGTTCTTTTGTCTCAATGTCAATGTTTTCATGGGTTTTAATGTGTGAATATCCTCCAAAAAATGTCAAAGAGAATCCACGTATTATTCATAACTGGAAGACACTCTTTCCCTCTGTGGCTTAAATGAACGTTTACATTCCAGTGCGGCCATTTTTTGAAGTGTAGAAATTTATCGGTACTGTTGCGTTATATGGGCCTTTACAAGGAAACCAGTCACGAAAAACCCGGCAGACGGGTTAACCGCTATAGAGTAATACAATGCAAAGCGGGATTTTCACTGCGTTTACGATATTTAAACTGTTGTTTTTTGGGGTTTAGGGGGGGGGGGAGGTACCTAGATTAGGTTAGGTTATGTTACGTATTTAATATATGCTATGCTTTACCCCCCTAATGTGCAAATATATAGCCCAAATTTGTTTATAAACTATTATATATTCATCCTATTTTATTTTATTTCATTAGCATTAACCAAACTTGACTTTTTAGAAAGGCCCATATAATGCAACAGTACCACAATCACACCTGCAGATTAGTTCCTACTGTTTTCGCATTTCCCACTATAATTATTAATTTCAGAGGCAACGCTATAGCGTTGCCTATAGTAAAGGCCATACGGCTCCAATGTTTTATTATTTATTATTATTTATTATTTTTTTTCCCAGAGGCACTTCATATGGAAGGGGTCGTCGTAGAAACTTCAAAGGGTGCTCATTCAATTGGAAATCGAGAGTTATAGTGCCCTTTTAATAGTCGAAAATGATTGGAGGGCAACTAGCCCCCCCCACACCCATCATTCCCCCAAACACATCCAATCACAATTTTGAGATAGCCATTTTGTTCAGCGTAGTTGATTTCCAGATAGAAAATATATTTTTGAGGAGGATACTCCCCCACAACCCTCAGGGCAAGAGTTTTAAGTTATGCCCTGGGGGCATATAAGGTTTTTATAGAAGGCGTTGTCGTAAAAACTTCAAAACAGGCTCATTCGATTGGAAATTAAAGAGCTAGTGCCCTTTTTAATAGTCGAAAGTGATTGGAGTGTAACTAGCCCCCTCCCCCCCACGACCATCATTTTCCCAAACACATCCAATCAAAATTTCAGATAGCCATTTGTTCAGCGTAGTTGATTTCCAGATAGAGAATCTATTTTTGAGGAGGACACTCCCCCACAACCCTCAGGGCAAGGGTTTTAAGTTATGCCCGGGGGGCAAATAGGGTTTTTATAGAAGGCGTTGTCGTAGAAACTTCAAAACTGGCTCATTTGATTGGAAATTAAAGGGCTAGTGCCCTTTTTAATAGTCGAAAATGATTGGAGGGCAACTAGCCCCCCCCCCCGCCCATCATTCCCCCAAACATATCCAATCAAAATTTTTAGATAGCCATTTTGTTCAGCGTAGTTGATTTCCAGATAGAAAATATGTTTTTGAGGAGGACACTCCCCCAGAACCTTTAGGGCAAGGGTTTTAAGATATGCCCTAGGGGCATATAAGGTTTTTATAGAAGGCGTTGTCGTAAAAACTTCAAAAAAGGCTCATTCGATTGGAAATTCAAAGGGAAAGTGCCCTTTTTAATAGTCGAAAGTGATTGGAGGGCAACTAGCCCCTCCCCCCTCCCAACGCCCATCATTCCCCCAAATACATCCAATCAAAATTTTGAGATAGCCATTTTGTTCAGCGTAGTTGATTTTCAGAAAGGAAACATGTTTTTGAGGAGGACAATCCTCCACAACCCTCAGGGCAAGGGTTTTAAGTTATGCCCTAGGGGCATATAAGGTTTTTATAGAAGGCGTTGTCATAGAAACTTCAAAAAAGGCTCATTCGATTGGAAATTCAAAGGGATAGTGCCCTTTTTAATAGTCAAAAGTGATTGGAGGGCAACAAGCCCCCCCCCCTACGCCCATCATTTCCCCAAACACATCCAATCAAAACTTTTAAGATAGCCATTTTGTTCAGTGTAGTTGATTTCCAGATAGAAAATATGTTTTGAGGAGGACACTCCCCCACAACTCTCAGGGCAAGAGTTTTAAGTTATGCCCTGGGGGCATATAAGGTTTTTATAGAAGGCGTTGTCGTAGAAACTTCAAAACAGGCACATTCAATTGGAAATTCAAAGGGCTAGTGCCCTTTTTAATAGTCGTTTTCGATTGGAGGGCAACTAGCCACCCCCACGCCCATCATTCCCCAAACACATCCAATCAAAGTTTTGAGATATTCATTTTGTTCAGTGTAGTTGATTTCCAGATAGAAAATATGTTTTTGAGGAGGACAATCCCCCACAACCCTCAGGGCAAGGGTTTTAAGTTATGCCCTGGGGACATATAAGGTTTTTATAGAAGGCGTTGTCGTAGAAACTTCAAAACAGGCACATTCAATTGGAAATTCAAAGGGCTAGTGCCCTTTTTAATAGTCGTTTTCGATTGGAGGGCAACTAGCACCCCCACGCCCATCATTCCCCCAAACACATCCAATCAAAGTTTTGAGATATTCATTTTGTTCAGTGTAGTTGATTTCCAGATAGAAAATATGTTTTTGAGGAGGACAATCCCCCACAACCCTCAGGGCAAGGGTTTTAAGTTATGCCCTGGGGGCATATAAGGTTTTTATAGAAGGCGGTGTCGTAGAAACTTCAAAAAAGGCTCATTCGATTGGAAATTCCGAGGGCTAGTGCCCTTTGTTATAGTTGAAAGTGATTTGAGGGCAACTAACCCCCCTCTCACGCCCACCTTTTCCCCAAACACATCCAATCAAAATTTTAAGACAGCCATTTTATTAAACGTAGTTTTAAGTTCTGGAAATTAGGTCTTTGAGGATTACAACTCCCCCAAAGCCCTCAGGGCAAGGGTTGTAATTTAAGGATTCTCTGTATCCTTCATATTATTTCTTATGGAAGGGATGCTCGTATAAACTTTAGAGAGGGCTCATTTGATTGAAAACTGAAAGTTCTTGTTCACTTTTAAGAGTCAAAAGAGATTGAAGGGCAACTATCCCCTCTCCCTCCTCCACGCCCTAAATGCATTAGATAAAAATTTTGAGATAGACATTTGTTAAAATAGTTCAAAGTTCTGATAAAAAAAAACTCCGGTGTCGACATAGCCCACCAGGGCCCAGTGGTAGGCGTTGTAAGTTATGCCCTGGGGCATAACTTATTAAGGGGGGTTTATAACTTATGGGAAGGGCTTTTGTATGGGAAGAACACATAGGAAATCTATTATAATTATCCAATTATAAGGTTAAAATACATACTCTGTGATAGATGCAAAATTGCTTTGGCACACAAATTCCTATTAAGGTCAGTTCCAAACAGTCGTGATCCCTTTGTGTCAGCAAGTGAAATGGTCTAAACCCCCTTATTGGAGCTATTTTTTCAATCCATTCATTGTTGTCAATCGCTGTCCACAAGTTATGCAAGCTGTCATATATAAGGTTTCATATATAAGGTATTGTTCATATATAAGGTTTTTATCAAAGAGGTAATCGTATAGACTTTGAAAAAAGCCTCATTCGATTTAAATTGAAAGTTCTAGATCCGTTTTTTAAAGTCAAGAATAATTGGACAGTAAGCACCCCCCCCCATGCCATAAAAACTTGAAACTTTTTGAAATCAAAAACGAACAAAAATTAATTTAAAAAAACTTTCCGAAAAATAAATTTTTCAAAGAAAAGTAAGGGCCATTTTAAACTTAAGCTCAGGAGATACAAATACCTGTTAAAATTCAAACTCAAAACGACCAGAAATTACTATTAAAGAATAAATGAAACCCAAAACGAACAGAAATTAAATAAACAATCATAGCAAAAAACATACAACAAGTAATAATATAAATGAATAAATAGATCTTAAAGCGAGTAATGCTTAGATTGAATATGAAAATCAAGCTTAAAACGAAGACAAATATTTTGCTATTAAAGTATAAATGAAAATTAAAACGAAAAGAAATTAAATAAACAATCAATGTGAACAAACATACAATATATATTAATGTAAATGAATAAATAAATCTTAAAACGAGTGAAACTTAAACTGAAAGTGCAAATCAAGTTTGAATCGAATAAAAATAACTACAAACAAGAGTTTGGGTATCGTCTCACTGCAGAAGCCTAAAACCTACTGAGTCATTGGCGCTTTACTGAAAACGAATTATATTACAAATGTTTTCTTTTGTACTTAATATTGAAAATAAATATTAAAATTACAATAAAATTTGGAACTGCTGAGCTTTTAGCAATTAATAACATTATGCATCAAATATTCAGTTTAATTTATTAGTTCTTTTCAAGATTGGTCAAGACAAATATAGTTTCACTACAAGCAAAATTTGGATACTGTACCCTTCTTTAACTGTAAAAACCTAAAGCCTTCTGCGTCATTGGTGCTTCACTGAAAACGAATTACTCGTATATTACAAATTTATTATTTTCCAGTTATTACAGCATTGAAAATGAAAATAAAAATTATAGTGAAAAAAAATCTTGAACTGATGGATCTTTCAACAATTAATGTCATTATATATCTAATATTCAATTTGATTTTGTTTATACTTTCCAAGACTGTTCAAGACTCATATAGTTTTGCCCTTTTCTTAACTCTTCCTTTTTTTAACTAATCGTGTTAGTTTGTTATGAAAACATTCTATGGCTTCTAGGCATTTCTATTTGAGCGGAAAACTGCACCTCATACTTTGTGGAACATGCATTGTCTTGCATGAAACACCAAAATATAATAAAATGTCAAGTTTCGGAGTGTTCCACCACTCGCAAGCAAGTGCCATTGGTATTTTTGAATCCGCATGGTCAATTTAGGGGGTGGAGGGTAGGCTAATTCTCGTAGCAGCCCCATTCCGTCGTGGTATGGTTCACATTTTCAACACCTGGCGTCCGGACTATTATATAATCTACCAAGCATACAACTACCCCAAATCAGTATCAATAAATAAATGAAATCCAAAACGAACAAAAATTAGAATAAATATTAGAGTCAAACTCAAAACGAGCATAAATTAATGTGAGTAGGGTTCAAAACCTCTATGCTTTCTAAAAGCCAGAATATAATTTGTACTTTACTGAAAAAAAATTCAAATGAGTTTACTGAAAAAAAATGTGCATTGTCAATTTAATATACATATGCTGATATTTATTCCCCAAAATCTTAATTAATTTTTGATTTCTTAAAGTTACAAAAGTGAAAATATTTCAAAGACTTGTTTTCAGTACCAATGACGCAGTAGGTTTTAGGCTTCTGCAGTGAGGCGATACTCAAAACTCTTGTTTGTAGTTATTTTTATTCGATTCAAACTTGATTTGCATATTCAGTTTAAGTTTCACTCGTTTTAAGATTTATTATTCATTTACATTAATATATATTGTATGTTTGTTCGCATTGATTGTTTATTTAATTTCTGTTCGTTTTAAGTTTCATTTATACTTTAATAGCAAAATATTTGTTTTCGTTTTAAGCTTGATTTTCATATTCAATCTAAGCATTACTCGCTTTAAGATCTATTTATTCATTTATATTATTACTTGTTGTATGTTTTTTGCTATGATTGTTTATTTAATTTCTGTTCGTTTTGGGTTTCATTTATTCTTTAATAGTAATTTCTGGTCGTTTTGAGTTTGAATTTTAACAGGTATTTGTATCTCCTGAGGTTAAGTTTAAAATGGCCTTTACTTTTCTTTGGAAAACTTATTTTTCGGAAAGTTTTTTTTTTAATTAATCACTTAAAATGACCAATGGCGAGGCTTTTAAACAAAAGTTGAGAAAAACTAAAATTTTCAAACCAGTTTTTTTACTGAATTAAAATTGAAGGACATAGTTTTTGCTTGGGGGAAAGGGGTAGGTAGGCTATACAAACCCTAAAGAAAAAACTTTTCATAATAAGATTTGGGATTTAAAAACGAACACCTTTCTGTTAAGCGGCAAAATGGTTTTTTTTTGGGATTTGGCCCCCTCTCCTCACCTTTTGCCACTTTTTCCAAACATGAATTGGAGCTCATATGAAAAATTATCTTATGGGATTTATAGTAACAACCAAATCGTTCCATTTCTAGTATTTTGTTCCAGTATTTGGGCATGATATGAACATAACTCAAAGAGCTCGGTTGTATTTAAAGCCCAGAATTATCAGTCAATTGTATAGGCCAACTCACAGTCAATGATTTGCTTCTTCTTTTCAAGACAATGATATTTAATTCACTTTTTCATGAAAGTCTATAATTTACTTAGTTTTTGGTCACATTAAACTTCATGATTTTATATGTATTCAGCGCAAAGTCAAAACCCTTGTTCTTCGAATGAGGTTGGTCACAAAACACCTCTGAAGATTGGATCTAAGCCCTCAAACTCCCTTCCTTGCTATACATCCTTAATAGTTTTTAGGGCCTAAAATTACTATTTTTGGATCCTAAGGACAATCTACCCACATAAGGGGCGAGGCTAATAAACACAGGTAATTTCAGTTTGAAAAAAGCGCCCCAAGCAATTATCTGCCAGTGCAAAAAGCGTACTAAGGACCCAGGCTCCCTAGTACTCAAATGTAGGCACATTTTTCAAAATATAGGTACAATTAACTTGTTTTTGGAGTGAGTCCACAACACAGATGTCAGGTTTTAGGCAGAACGCATAGCCCAAATCGGCGCAATCACTAGCCCAAAAATAGCGAACGCTATTATGGGTAAAACGAGGAAAGAATGCAATTGGTATATCAGATAAACTAGACATAAGTGTAGGTCTTAATCAAAATTAAATAAAAAAAACAAGTTTTTTAAACTGAAAGTAAGGAGCGACATTAAAACTTAAAACGAACAGAAATTATTCCGTATATGAAAGGGGCTGTCCCCTTCTCAACGCCTCGCTCTTTACGCTAAAGTTTTTTATTGTTTTAAAAAATAAAGTTGTGAGACAGAGTCAAACTTTAGCGTAAAGAGCGAGGCGTTGAGGAGGGGACATCGTCTAATGATCTGATCGTCTAATGATCGATTTAATTTCTAATGCTTGGAAATCCGGCGCCCCCTTCATAGAAATGTCTCTTACCCCAAAGAAACATCCTCCACGGAAATATTCTCCAGAGTAACCCCCCTCCTCTAGCCCCCCCCCCCCAGAAAAAATCCTTCCTTGTATACTTCCCAATAACCAATCAATAATGCTGGCAAGTCCGGCGCCCCCTTCATGGCAATTTCCCTTCCCCCATGAAAACTTCCATCATGAACAGATCCTCCAACATAGCCACCGACCCACCCTTCCCTCCACTACCAGAAAAAAAAACCTCTTGAAAACTTCTGTATACTTCCCAATAACCAATACTATATGTTAACATTGGGTAAAGTTCATAACTTTTAGCCCTCCCTCTGGGAATTTCGGGGGATTAAGTCACCCTAGAAGACATATTTATCATATTTTCGACCATGCTGAACAAAATGTCTATCTCAAAATTTTGATCGGGTGACTTTGGGAAAAAATAAGCGTGGGAGGGGGCCTAGTTGCCCTCCATTTTTTTTGGTCACTTAAAAAGGGAACTAGAACTTTTAATTTCCGTTCCAATGAGCCCTCCCACGATATTCTAGGACCACTGGGTCAATACGATCACCCCTGGGAAAAAAAAAACAAAAAAAAAACAAATAAACACGCATCCGTGATCTTTCTTCTGGCAAAAAATGTAAAATTCCACATTTTTGTAGATAGGAGCTTGAAAACCCTACAGTAGGGTTCTCTGATACGCTGAATATGATGGTGTGATTTTCATTAAGGTTCTATAACTTTTAGGGGGTCTTTCCCCCTTTTTTTGAAAATCAGCCAAATTTCTCAGGCGCGTAACTTTTGATGGGTTGCACTAAAACTGATGAAAGTTATATATTTGAAATCAGCATTGAAATCTGATTCTTTTGATATATCTATTGGTATCAAAAACCCGTTTTCTAGAGTTTCGGTTACCATTGAGCCGGGTCGCTCCCTACTTACAGTTCGTTACCACGAACTGTTTGATTAGAGTTCGTGAACGAAAAAAAAAATTACCAACCCTCTACGTGTGCCACCGTAAATTTGACTAGTGATTAACTGAGAGCCAAAAAAAATGTAAGAAAAAGTCGAATTATCCTTTAAACAGTCAGTTTATTGCATGTATACCATACTATGATTTTATTGAAGAGCAGTGTTATGATAATTCATTGGATTAAGTACCCATAGTATCTTTATCTAAGACGATCTCCTAAGATTATTAGTTCGAAACCATAAGCCGTGGGACAACGAACAGTTTGATAAGCACATTTTGGCTATTAAATTTCTGAGGATTCTCTATCTTCTTGAAATGAGTTTATCCGTCATAGAAGGCTTTTGCTTCTTTTTTTTATAGATGACTTTTGTAAGGGTGTACAGGATTCCACAACAACATCAAATTGTTTTTTTTTTTGGTCAAAAGCGCAAGTTCTAAAGAAGAACTTCACTAATCAAAAGACAAAACTTTTTTCTTCATTGGTATTACATATACAACTCAACACTTACGGGAGTTTGCAAGATTCCTGAAATAGGACACCTACTCTTTTACGGAGTCTGAGAAATCAAATGCAGTCGGAATATCACCATATATCACCTGAAAAGGAGAGACACCAAAATTCACTCTCTTCGCCTCATACAGTGGTCAGTAGCATGTTTGGTTAAAGAGCCAAACAACAAAACCTGTTGTTTGGATGCCGCAGCTATGGGGGGGGGGGTGCCTTCTGTGATCAAAATTTTTCACCATGATTCGGCTTGTTTTTGCTTATATTTGAGTTGGGAGAAGAACTACTCTGTGTACAGTTATACTTAAGCTAAATTATCTTATCTGGATCTCTCTCTGACTCCAAGATCCCTCTCCTTGATTGAATTTTTCAAACTAACAAAATAACCCTGTCTTCTTCGCTAATTTCGTTTTGATTCGTTAGCATTCAGAATGCGAAGTTTAATTATATTTTTCTTTAACTTTTGTTTCTAACTTTTCATAAGGATACATGTCTGGTTTTTAGAGGCCGGAAGTGACACAAAAAGGATGGCTGTCTACATACTTTTTTTTTCAAGGGATGGTAATGAAGATATGTTACGGGGTACTTACAAAGGAGAAATGAGAAGGGGGTACCCACAGTCCAATACAAATTATAATTATATTGTGGTCTAAGACTCCAAACACGGTAAATGACCAAAAAGATATAACAAACAGGATTTTTTTTTTCAAGGAATTCAACACCAAAAGCAGCGAAATTTGTAGAATCATAGCCCAAAAACCCGCCCTGATGGTTTTTAAACATTTGCCCCTGAAGCTGAAAATTTAATAGCCCAATTAGCGGGAAATAGCCCAAGCTGGCAACATAGGTCCACAACCTAAATAAATTCCTCCTTTCGTGTCTATTTGATAAACCCTCCATACATGTTGGCTATAACGATACTGTTCGTCAACTTTTGATATTCTACTCAAGTGTCATTTTGATGCTGATAGCGCAAATTGATCTATGGTAGCAACTTAAAAATAGCAAGACTAATCATAGTCAAAGCAATTGTGCTGACTGAATTTCAGTCTGGGAATGGCGAAACTGAGCCTAATGTCTTGCTACTACTACTATGTACTAAAAATACGTATTCCATATAATATATTGTAGTCAGTGCAAGTGGGAGTTGAATCTAAGCCCTTAAGACTCACTGCTATTCAATTTTCATTAGTCAAAACCACTTACTGATAAATAGCAGCAATATGAACAACATCTTGCATCTCATTCCTACAAATCCTGGGTCATTTATCACCACACCATTAATCATTTTCTATCCTTTTGTTAACATCGAACACTTAAATTCAAGATCGAACACTTAAATTATACCAACTTAAATTCAAACTACCACAAATTCAAATTTCCCGGCTTTAATCCACATTTTAATTTGGACTTAAAAAGGCTAGACTCAATGGTAGTCTCACCGTGAGAAGTGGAGAGGAACTGTTTCCCAAGGAAAAGATTTGAGTTTCCGAGGATCCAATGAAATACTTACTACAACTTTAAGAGACTGTGCATTGACAATTAGTAAATGAAAATTAGACAAAGCCCTATTTTAGTAGATGAAGTCTAGACCTAAAAAAGAGATTTTGGATAAATTAGGTTGATATCGATATTGGTTAAGGGGGGCTATCCCTTCCTCAACCCTTACTTGTTCTGCTTAAGTACTGCAGTGTTTTAAATTACTTCTTATTCCAATTAAACGAGCCTTGTGTTTTGGCGGTTCAATAGGGCTAAAAAGTTAAACTTTAGCGTAAAGAGCAAGGATTAAAGAAGAGGAAGCCCCCTTATACATAGTATGATTTCTATTCACTTTAAGTTTTAATGTTGCTTCTTACTTTCCATGCAAAATTAATTTCTTATCGTTTTTCAAATCTCGCTGGGAAATCTGTCTTCCCTCTGCGTGAAAAATTTCCCCCGGAAAATCCGTCCCCCTGAAAAAAGCCCACCCACTGGAACTTCAAAATGGGAAATTCATCCCTCTTACCCCCCCCCCCCCGCAAAATTCTTCACAAAACCATTCCCTCCTCGCTGAAAATTCCGTCCGGACAATTATCACTGGAAAAATACTGTTTACTTTCATTTGATTTTTATTTTAATTTCTGAACATTTTTCAAATCATCCCTGAAATTAGCCTCCCCCTCCATGAAGAGTTTCCCACCAAAATTTCCTCGGGCCCCCCTACACAAAGAAATTTCCCCTAAAAAATTCTGTATATTTCCCAGTAGCAATACTATTTGTAAAAATGGTCCTATTACATAGCTTAGAGCCTTTTCCCCATGTAAAATTTCCCCAGGAAGACTCAACCCAGAAACTTTACTCTCCACAAAAATTCTCCCCGTGGAAAATCTCTCTCCGCTGAAAATTCACCCCGAAAGATTTCCGAATATTTTCCGATACCAAATACTATATTTAAACAATGGGCAAATTGTATAGCTTACAGCCTTTTCCCCAGGACTGTGTGGGGTCTTGTCACTCCCTGAAGCATAGTTATTGGACCTTTCAACTATGCTGAATCAAATAACTATCTAAAAAAAATTGATTGGATGTCATTGAGGAAAAAAGGGAAGTGGGAGGAGGACTTTTTGCCCTTCAATGTTTTGATCACTTAAAAAGGGCCCTAGAACTTTTAACTCTCAATAAATTTAGCCCTCTACCAATATTCTAGGACCATTGGTTCAATATGATCACCGCATAAAAAAGCACAAAATTAAAAAAAAAAACAAAAAAAAAACATACAAATACATACGCATCCGTGATCTTTCTTCTGATTAAATAAAAAAAAAAAATTTTTTTTTAACTGATTGCAATGAGCAACATTAAAACTTAAAACGAACAGAAACTATTACGTTTATTAGGGGAGTTACCCCTCCTTAACACCTCGCTCTTTACGCTGGAGTTTGACCTTTTGTTCCAATTATTTAAGAATGACTCATGAAGCACAAGGGCCAAATTGCAAAATTCAAAATGCAAAATTCCACTTTTTGTGAATAGGAACTTGAAACCTCTACAACAGGGTTCTCTGATATGCTGAATCTGACGGTGTGATTTTTATTAAGATAACTTTGTGTTTTGGGGTGTTTACCCCATTTTTAAAAAAGGGGCAAATTTTCCCGGCTCATAACTTTTAATGGGCAACATTAATCTTGATGAATATTATGAATCTTCAATTAGCATCAAAATTCAATTCTTTTGATATATCTATTGTTATCAAGATTCTGTTTATTAGCTTTGGTTACTATTTACCCACATCACTTTTTACTTACAGTTCACTTCCACGAACTGTTTGACAAAAAAAGCAAAATTCCGCATTTTGTAGAGAAGAGCTTGAAACCTGTAGAATAGGGTTATGTTGAATCTGATGGTGTGAGTTTCATTAAGATCACTTGTCATAATAGGGGTGTTTCCGCCTTTTTTGGAAAATTAGGCAAATTTTCTCAGGCTTTTAGCTTTTGATGGTTAACATTAAACTGAATGGATTTTATATATTTGACAGCAGCATAAAAAGCAAATTTTTTGATGCATTAATTGTTATTAGTATTCCCTATTTTAGAGTTTTGGCTGCTGTTGAGCCGAGTTGCTCCTTGCTTTACAGTTGCCATGAACTGTTTGATCGGTTTCAACGCTAAATTGATCTAATGTTTGATTTTGGAAGGCTTAGGATGCAATAGTTTTAGTACACGATTTAAAAGATTAAAGCTATTTTTTTCTTTCATTGAAACCTTAGCAAGCCCTTATTAATGCCCTAGGCAAGATGTGTAGTCTTTCTTTCAATTTCTCTTCTTTTTTACCGGGGAGCAGATTTGTCAAAACAACACAAAGATGGCGCACTATGTGGAAGCCGTGTAGAAAAAAAGTCCTAATATTTGAAAAATCCGGTCCCAGGCTCACGCCTTGCTTACATCAAGGATGTAAACTGTCTGGCTCCATCAATCAGAATGAATAAGCATGAAATTTTTTCTAGCGCAAAATTGGGGCGAGGGTGATTATTCGTCGAAGCCCTCCAGGCATCTGCATTATATGTAAGCAGGAATGTGTCTTTTTTTCGGGGGGAGGGCATACGAATTCAAGAACAATTTGAGGATTTTTATTATTATACCTAAATACTTTCTAAAACTACACTGGCTATACATAACGTCATGACAAAAATATAAAACAATAAAAAAAAAAACACAACCAAAAACTAACCAAGAAATAGGGGGATTGGAGGCAGTGACAAAAGGAACAAAAGACAAAACAGAAATTTCGGCAAGGACCCTCTTCGGGTCGTCCTCAATGCTCGAAAAAAATGAGGAAAAAACAAACCTTTGAAGTTTTTCAGACAGGCGATCTTGGTATAAAATCAGAAAAAACATTATTTGATTCTCTTGGTATTAAGTTATTGCAAATTGGGCTTATAGGAATATCTCCAGTATTTCCATTTAAAGCAAGATTTGTGTATTTATAATTTTTTTTTTTTATTTCAACTGCCTTCCTTAAAAGATTGTGGGAACGTTTTACTGTGGAAATTAAAATTACCTCGTCAAAAAAACTAAATGATTTGGTTGTTCCAAAGCGTGGAGGACCGAGGCAGAATAAAACCATCATTTTTATTTTCAGATTTTGAGATTTATCTATTGGAAGTTCGTGTTCATGTAGTTTTTCCTCAAGCCGTAGACTGGTTCTGTCAGTGTAGAACTTCCCACAAAAAACGGGACTCTGTAAACGTCACTACTCAATATAGAGTCAGCTTTATCTGACTTGACTCTACATTCCAAGTTTTCCAAGTTTGTCGCTGAGTCTTGGGATATATAGTAAAATTTTATCACTGGAAACATAGGAAAATTTTAAAGAAACATAAATCTTTTTTTTTCGTTTCAAAAATGATCGAAAGGTCGAGCGTTTTTCCTGTTCTGGGAAAGATTAAGCTGACTCTACATTTGGCAGTGACTCTACATTTGGCAGTGACTCTACATTATTCCTATTCTGGGAAAGGAAAGATAAAGCTGACTCTACATTTGGCAGTGGTGTTTACAGGATCCCGCGCTCTTGTGACGAGTTGTACTTTGAAAAAACCGTCAACAGCTGACGGAACGACTAAATGAACACAAATTTTCAATAGAGAAATCTCTAAGATTTAAAAATATAATTGATGATTTTGATTCTGCCTAGGCTCTCCACATTTTGAGCATCTAGATCATTTAGTTCTTTTTGACGAGGCAGTTCAAATTTCCATAGTAAATGGTTAACCACATCTCTTATGAAGCCAGTTGAAATTAAAGAATACTTAAATAGAGACCTTGCTTCAGATAGAGATACTGGATTGGTGCGCTGGATTTAAGATCCTTTGTCCGAAAGGGCGAGGTTTCGAATCCTAGTGTACCCAAATATTTGGTTTGGGACGGGGGCCAGTGGCGTGACTCTGTAAGCTCAGCTGGAGTCGACCCAGCTCTAAATGGTACCTGGAGAAATTTGAGGAAAGTAAACAGGGAGGGTGTGCAAAAGCACAGGATGGTTGACCCCAACCCCCCATTGGATTTCCTGGCTGAAGGGCCAAAAAACGGAGATCAGTACCGCCGGTAGGGACTTCAGAGTCCAATGCCGTATTCTTTACCTTTTACCAAGTTACTATAACTTAATACGAAGAGAGTCAAATGTTTAATTATATTAATAAAATCATTGTTAAGGGTAAATTAAGGGTAAAATGAAAGTGTTCAAACTCTTTTTTTACCTGGTCATTCCATGTACTGAACCTATTGGAAGGTGAAATGAATGTGCATTGTCAGTATAATATACATATACTGATTTTTAGCAATCAAAATGTTAATATTATTTGATTTATTAAAGTTATAAAAGTAAAAACATTTATATTTTTCAGTAAAGTGGAAATTATGTTCTGACCTTGGGAAGGCGTAGGGGTTTTGAGCCCTACTCATGTTAATTTCTGCTTGTTTTGAGTTTGGCTCGGTTGTTTATTGTAATTTCTGTTCGTTTTGGGTTTCATTTATTTATCGATGCTGATTTGTGGTAGTTTGACGCTTGGTAGATTATTTGATTTGATTTTTCTTATTTTTAGTTTAATGGAGTTCTTTACTTTTCTTTGAAAATCTTATTTGTGGAAAAGGTTTTTTCAATTAGTTTCACCAAAAGTTGCCAGTGGATGGGGCGAATGGCTGGAGGTAAGGTTCCGTTTCGTGCCTCCAATCAAAAAGATTTACATTCTTTACGTAGATCCGGCTAGACCAATGTGCAAAATACCCGTAATTTCTACTAAAATGTATTGGTGATGAATGTACTAACTGCATAAGTTGGGCCACTTGCCCTTGAATTTACATGGGTTATGTTCTCCCCATTCTCAGCGACACATTTTTGTTTTAGCATTTAATCACTTTGAGTTAAAAGGCTATCTAAATGTTTTGAATCAATGCCCCGGCGGTGTCTGGGGTCAATTAAGCACGAGGGAGACTGATTGCCCTCTGATTCCTTTCGAGTCTTGAAAAAGCAGCTCAAAAATTCAAGCTTTAATCGAATGAGCCCATTCTCAAGTTTCCAAAACCATCACATTTATGCGACGTAGGAGGGGTGAATACATGGAAGAGAAGGACCTTGTTCTTTACTAAGCCAATGTCAGTGATTTCACCCAAATTCTCAATCGCTATTCTTAGTCCCTCAACTGCTAAAACATAGCATAATTGTCCTTTCTTATTCCTATTCCCTCAATTGCTACTACATCTTATAACTTTATTTTACCCCATAATATCCTCTAATCCCAGAAATTTAGTCCTAAATACGAAACATGCTAAAATTGAACTGAACTAAATCTGGACACCATTCATGCAGTTAATAATTAATTTTCTACATCCTTGGAACTTTAAGTGGAAAGTTGCCCATTTAGTAATTGGCATAGTTTTAGAAAAGGGGTTAAAGGACCCCCCCCCTCCGGAGGCGATGTGAACTTGATGAAAGTTACAGCATCAACTTCAAAATGATTCAGGGATCTAGAATAGAGTTTTCAGCAATCTATCAATATAAATGCAGAGACGTGTATTTTTCATAAAAATGATAGTCATAGTAGCGCGTTTATTTGTTTTTTATTTCCTTGAAGGAAAATAGTATCGAACAAGTTCTCAAAGAATATGGGCAGAAAGCTAATTAGAGATAATATTTAAGAATTTTTTTTTTATTTTGCTTCTTTTTTTTAGTAAAAATAGGAGAAATTGTCACACTTCGTCACACCAATACCGTTTTCGTCAATGATGTCCGACAAAACTGTGATTTTGGTTCGTTTAGGATAAACAGCTTAGAGAATTTGAACGAACTGGTAAATCAAATGTGTCAGCTTCCAAAGAGGTAATAGCTACCATTCTTGAATCAGCTACTAATGACAATTTTTTCTCCCTAGCCCGATTTTTTAACCGCATTTTTTAGGTTAGTACAGACCTTAGTTAATACTGCCTTTCAATAGCGCATTGGTTCTCAACTCGTGATTTCCTTATTTTAAAGTAAGACCGTTATTTAAAGAAAGAACGAATAAAAATTAATTCATACAACAGGGCCTGAAAAAAATATACTATGAATGAAGAAATGAAAAAAGAAGCAGAAATTACACCAAACGTTGAAACCAATCATATAAGAAACAGACAATACTCCAAGCAAATATTTATACCCCTCCCCCCACCTCAAACCCTCTAAAGGCGAGATTGTAAATCACGCTATGCTGAAAACTGAATACATTGCATTTATTTAGAGATATTTAGCAACTGATCTTTAGGGTGCAAAGAGTTTAGAAGAGCGAAAACACATTGATATTAAAAAAAAGAACTTCATTGGAACTTCGGGCTGCATGTTTATTCTCTTTAACAAGTTGCAATAAAATAAGGAAAACTAGTTATATTATATTTGGTTTTCAGTTAAACGTAAATGATCCTCTAGACCAAGAGCAGACAACCTTAATTATTTGTGGGCAATTTATGTAATAATTCATAACTCCACGGGTCGCAATTAAAAATATATAGTCCCATACTAAATTTGGACCCAAGATAAGCATGCTTTTGGCAGGAAAAATTGACACATAACGTGTTATTTCTTGTGTTAAGTATTATTCTTATGTGTAAACATAGGCAATATAATTGTAACAGAGAAATTTTCACTCCAAATTGAAAGTATGTTCAGTCTTGCTATAATGCGCGAATCATGGAACGTTCACTGTGTCTCTTAGCCATGGACAGATTGTGGGGTGACCAATTACAAGTATTTAAATACATATTTAATCACTTTTCAAAGTATTTAAATACATATCTAATTACAAATTAGATCAAGTAATTTAAATACAAACTAACCTTTTCCAATATTCCTAAGTACTTTTAATTATTAAACAGTTTTAGGAGTTCCCTATTTTTCTGAGGGATTTTGAGACAATCATTTTGAAGTGGCAAAATTTTCAAAAATAAAGTCATCACCATCACCAGTCATGGCGGGTATTGAAGGCCAAACCATTCCACTTGTTCTGGACTGAAAATTCTTCAGGGTCAAAGAAGTATTCTTGATGATGAAAAGGTTGTTGCAGTTTGCAGAACTGGGCAGGTGTTGCAGAATTTTTGAAATGATGCTGTGAAAGATTGTGCTGGAAAATATTGGACCGGTTTGTACCAAACTAAACCTGCCGAAATTAAAAGCAATTGAGCTGGAGTTTCCCGAGGATTTTGCCAAAGTAACTGAGCCTATCGCCAGGGTACTTGACAAACTACAGGGGGGACAAGAAGTGTTTTCTGGGAACGTTGTTTGCAGAAAATCATTGACACGAAACGAAACCGCTCTATCAAGCACGCACAAGCTCTCGTGGAAGCGATCTTGGATGGTTTAGAAAACCGGTTTGCACATGCTTTGACAATGCAGCTAAGTGACCTAGTTTTAAGGAGCTAGCAATAGCTAGTGGAAGTCAACCTGGTTTTGAGGGAAGGTGGATACCGGGAGATATCCGCGAACGAATAATTGATGTGATTTGTGACGAAATGAAACATATTTCGCTAGCCAAACCTGATGATTAGTTGACTCATTATGATACCGAGCACAGCAATGTGTCGTCGATCGATTCTAACGACATTTTTACTTTCGACGGTGATGGTGTTGAGACGAGCGCGGACTCTTCTTTAGGCTACAACATGAAAATTCAGTTATTGAGGTTCATGGATGGTAAAAACCGTTCGATTGATTAATTCAAAGAATATCCAGACGTTGCAAGAGTTTTCCGAAGTTCAATACTGCCATACCGTCGTCTGCTCAAGTAGAACATCTTTTTTCTGTTAGGAGTTTGGTTTCGCCGCGAAGCGATATCATATTGGAGATAAGTAGTTAGAGAAATTTTTGTTGTTAAAAGCAGACTACCAACTTTGACAATGAAAATTTCATCATAAATTGTGCGCTTTGAGAGAAAGGTGTTTTGTAGGTAGAGTAATTTGAATTTTAAATACGTATTTTGTAATTAAATAGAAATTAACTTTTCTGGCAATGCATTTTCAATTACTAATTAATTACTTCAGGGTATGAGTAACTTGTATTTGTAATTAACTATATTTTAAAGGTATTTCCCACACCATCGGCCATGGACAGTATCCAGAGATAAATTATGCCCCATGGAAACCGTTTCCAGTAACATTTGGCAACCTTCTATTTGACCTGGGAGCCAATAATTTCATACTACCTCATGACACCTTGGATCCTATACCGGTCGTTCTTCTGACATTGACCAGTGCTAGTTTATTGTAAGTTTGTGATAAAACTTGCACTGCAAATGTACACACCGAATAAACCAGACAATAGCATTGCAATGGTGTGCGACGTATGGAAGTAAGTATAAGTAGTAGAAATGGCTGATGCAAGTATATATTTGAGAAAGGGAGCTAATACCAAGGGACTTACCTTGGCTGAGCAGTTTGTGGAATTATCTAACATGGATAAGTGGTTTACAAGTATTTTTTCTTATTAAGTGCCGTACAATCTGACCGTTCTTGGAATGCCACGTAAAAATAAGAAGGAGGTACGAACTGAAATGGTCAACACGAGACATTCATCCCCTGGCTCTTGTATATTCTGTTTTGATCGGGACAACCTTTTCTCGTACTATCCAGAAAAGGTGAAGATTGTTCCTATACTTTCGACTCGCCACGAAGGTGTTTTTGTGAAGAAATCTATTAGAAAAGTCAACCGAGAAGTACAATCAGACGAAAGGGAAGGTTGACGCTTTTGACCAGATGCGTTTCGCGATGGGTTCGAAGAAAAGAACCAAGCAATGATCCACTTGTGAGATTAATTGGATGCAAAACGCAGCCTTTAATATCCGGGTCAATGGACTTCAGCGGGGTGGAAATGCCATGCTTAAATGCGGATAATTTAAATTCTGTTTCAAGTCGGTATTCATGATTTGATGTAATTCTTGTGATAATTCATAGTGACTTTTTTAGACTCAATTTAGACCTCTTTTCTGAATTAATATCGGCTCGTTTTAATTTTTGATATCACTCCTTCGATAAAAACCGTGAAGGAAAATTTACGACGAAGTTGACTATTTTTACAATCTTCGACGTGATTTCTCAGACATCATGTAAATTCCTTGCTTTTGTTATACGTGAATTTAGACCTCCTCTAAACATATTTCACATGTACTAGCATCCGTCAGGGTGTTAGCACGCCTATTTTCAAAATTGTATGCAAAGACGGGGATTACAATTTTATAACTATTTCCTTCCCTATTCTACATCACACTGGCAATTCAAAGTTAAATATATCTAATGGAAATGCTAGATGCTTTTAGAAACTAAACGGACTTACAGAATTTTCACTTAATTTAGAAATAAAATTAAGCTCAATGAGAGCTATTTCGGTGATTTGGAAGTAAATTTAGCTTTCTCGTTTAATTGAAGTCCATTTTGGGTTATCAATAGGACCTTCTATCAGATTATCTTCCCGACTCACTGGTAAATTATAAAGACAGTCTCCTTGCGGAAAAGATCAAATTTTCAATCTGTAATAGAAGGCCAAAGAAAAAGGAGACTATTCCCTGAAATCAAACAAATGAAAAATGTGGAGTATTTCCTTAAATGCCTTTAAATTTTCATCCAATCGATGTCCTTAAACTGAAACAGATGGAAGAATCTTCAACAGTTGAAGGTGAGTTACTCAGGCAGTAGACATGGAGGTTGCAGTTCAAACATAGGAAATAGAACTGCTAAGGTACAGGGAGTTTAACTAAGCTCACGAATACACAGGAAATATAAAGGATACTAACGAATTTGAAACAAGATTGACGACTGTCGCTCAGTACGAAGAGACTAGTAGCTCATATACGGAGGGTACAATAGACCTTATATATAAACCAAGAAACAAAGATAAGTCAGAGGATAAGATTAATGGTTAGGTACCAACCGTTAATCTCTATCAACAAGTTGGTTAAATCTCACTCCCTTTGTGCGTCATGAAAGAGTGACTAAGGTAGCTTGTATTTGTCCCCTGATACGACAAACGGTATCCTTAAAGCACTTTTACCAGATGTGTGGCAACAGGACAAGAGAAAGGCTAGACACTCCAGCTTATGGTAGGATCAGCAAATGAAAATGACCTGAAACTTTTTAGAATGTCGTCAAAGCAGAAAATTTAAAAGATGGGGGATGAAGGAGTCCTCACCAGCTTCACACTGTTGGGTGACATAACACTGCGGCAGACTTTAGGTAGTAGCGACAAAATTTGATATAAGCCACGGTTTTCAAATATAAATCAAGTTGCCGTCAATCCACGGCTAATTGGAGAAAAACCAAGACAGATAGTCTGAGTGGAGAAGCACAGCTGGCAAAAGTTTTTCAGGAATATATAAAAATGTTATTTTCACTTGCTGAAAGATAGTCGGAGTGGAGATGTACAGCTGGCACAAGTCTTTCAATAATGTATAGAAATGATGTCATTTCATATATATATATATATATATATATAATATATATATATATATATAATATATATATATATATATATATAATATATATATATATATATATTATATATATATATATATATAGATATATATATATATATATATATATATATATATATATATATATATATATATATATATATATATGTATATATATATATATATATATATCTATATATATATATATATATATATATATATACTATCTTTATATGTGAGTAATAATTGTGTCTGTACTTATGTATTTTTTCTCGAAAACGGCTCCATATTTTTTCGGGAAAATTGGTATCTTGGGATATTCTCGTATAAAAAAACGATCTATATAGGTCAGAAGTATGAGAGAAATCGTTAAGAGCCGTAATTTTTTTTTTTTGCAAATGACGTCATGCAGTGAAAATTACCATGACGCTACGCACGTAAAAAATACAATGACGTCATGTAAGTCGTGGCATCAATACATTTTATGACGTCATTCCTCTTATATTTACCCATAAGTTTCCAAATTTAGCCAGTTATTCATCTAACACAATCAGTTATGTATCCAAAACATTGTCTAAAGGAAGGCGCAAAAAACGTAAATTTGCAGTTGCAGTTACTATAAATGATGATTCTGTGGAACCAACACCTAAACTATCAAACATGATAAGATGTGAAAATCGACAACCTGGATCATCAGTTGCGACAACACCAATACGGGCAGCTAAAAAAAAGCCTTTGCTAAAGTATCTGAAATAATCAAAATTGAAAATGAACAGCAAAGACACGCGTGGTTAGAAGACAAACGAAAACGAGATTTAGAGCTTACGAAAAATGAAAATGAACAGCAAAGACACGCGGGATTGGAAGACAAACAAAAACGAAAATTAGAGCGTATGAAAAATGAAAATAAAAATTGGTATCTTGAGATATTCTCGCATAAAAAAACGACGTAGATAGGTCGGAAGTCTGAGAAAAATCGTTAAGAGCCTTATTTTTTTTATTTTTTTTTCAAATGACGTCATGTACCATGTTAGTACATCATATAAGCATTTCTTATGACTTCATACAAGCATTTTCTTATATGATGTCAGGCATAGCATAAATAAGATTGTTGAGTTTCAAATGCAATAGTTATTTATAAAATGTAATGTCTGTTGGAAGGCCCAAAAAACGAAATTTTGCAGTTGCACTTTCTATAAATGATTACTAACACCTGAACTCTCAAACGTGATAAGATGTGAAATTCGAAAACCTGGACCATCAATTGTAACAACACCAATACGGACAGCTAAAGCAAAGGCCATTGCTTAGATAATTTCGGAGACCACACTGCCTTTTTATGACGATAAAATAAAAGTCCAAAATAAGGATAAAATCCTTTTTAATAGACAGTGTATAATATTATACACTGTATATAAACTGTCTATTAAAAAGGATTTTATCCCTATTTTGGACTTTTATTTTAAGGCCATTACTATGCCTATATATATATATATATATATATATATATATATATATATATATATATATATATATATATAATATATATATATATATATATATATATATATATATATATATATATTTGCAGTATATTTCAACCAATAGTTGAAAATCGACAACCTGGACCATCAGTTGCGACAACACCAATACGGGCAGGTAAAGGAAAAGCCTTTGGTAAAGTATCTGAAGTAATCAAAATTGAAAATGAACAGCAAAGACACGCGTGGTTAGAAGATAAACGAAAACGAGATTTAGAGCTTACGAAAAATGAAAATGAACAGTAAAGACACGCGGGGTTAGAAGACAAACGAAAACGAGAATTAGAGTGTATGAAAAATGAATATAAAAATTGGTATCTTGAGATATTCTCGCATAAAAAAAAAACGATGTAGATAGGTCAGAAGTATGAGAAAAATCGTTAAGAGCCTTATTTGTTTTTTTTTTGCAAATGACGTCATGTACTATGTTAGTACATCATATAAGCATTTCTTATGACATCATATAAGCTTTTTCTTATATGATGTCAGGCATAGCATAAATAAGATTGTTGAGTTTCAAATGCAGTAGTTATTTATATAATGTAATGTCTGTTGGAAGGCCCAAAAAACGTAAATTTGCAGTTGCAGCTACTATAAATGATTACTAACACCTGAAGTCTCAAACGTGATAAGATGTGAAATTCGACAACCTGGATCATCAATTGTGACAACACCAATACAAACAGCTAAAGCAAAGGCCGTTGCTAAATTGTCTCAAGTAATCAAAATACAAAAACGTGTCAAAAATGAAAATGAAGAGCAAAGACCCGGGCGGTTAGGAGATATGCGAAAATGACAATTAGAGCGTGTTAAAAATGAGAATAAAGAGCAAAGACACACGCAATTAAAAGACATACGACACCGAGAAAGTGAGCGAGTCAAAAATGAATATGAAGGGCAAAGACTTTCGCAGTCAGAAGAAAAGCAGTGGCGTGTCAAAAATGAAAATTAAAAGACACACGGTTAGAAGACATGCAAAAATACCACAGAAATGTCAAACCTAATATAGAAGCACAATATCTTCCAAGATATTCAATAGTTTATAGAAATCTAAGATAAGGCTTTGATATACTAAAACAGTGGTATGAACGAATATATTCCAAGTGTGGTGGTATTTTATGACTCAATTAACGGCATTTTGGGGATACTAAAGCAATCTCATTTAATAATTGGCTAATGGCGATCACTTCTAATACTAGTGGTATCCTTTATGCATAATTCCAAACAAAGGAATAGTTAAAGTCAATTAAAATATTGACACTTCAGACCACCAAAACCGTATCCAGGATATTTGTTCGAGGAAGGGTGAGGGTACATAATTTTGTTTTAGAAAACGCATCAAAGATTTGTTTATATACATTTCTGTTGCTTTTTGACGAGTCGGAAAACAATTTTTTTGGAGGAGGTGGGGGAAGGAGCGGGGTTAAAAACCAGTAAATCCCCCCGGCACCTACATACTTGTCCGTATTTGTGAATACCATTATGGGGCTCGCTTGTTCATATATTCTTGTGTAAGTGTTTGTTTCAGCAAAAATGAGTTATACAAGTTCATTCATTGAAATATTGAACAATATCCCTCCCCTAATTTCCAACAGAAACTCGAAGATAATCTTTTTTTAAATTGTCCCCAAAGAAATATGTGCTTCTTTTGCAGTAAACATGTTAGAAATATACTAGTTGTTTCTTTAACAGTTGTATAAGCATGTTTGTTATTTTGTTATTGGTTGCTTAACATTCCTCCTATTAATAGCCAATGGAATTATAACCAGGTGACAACACTTCCACTGTGCGTCAGTTTCTCTTATCTAGGCCCCGCTTTGAAACCAACTACTACCCAAACCTGGTGTATGGGAGAGTTGAAGTATGAATCCAGGACACTACATTCCTGCATAGCTTATTAATAGAACAAGAAGATGGAAGTCTATACCAGCCTATCAGCATAAGATAGATCCATTGCAAGATAAGACAAAAATTACTGCAAAAATTCAATGTGCTTGAGTTTTATTAAACAAAAGTTTACATACAAGAAAACAGAAACAAAATTGTGTAGTAGTACTCCAAAAATTTCTTCACAAGAGCAAAACAAAGTATTATGGCAGCTATTTTTTGGGAAGTGAAGGATGGGGATGCTCTTGGTCACCAAATGCATATTGATTAGTGGATCACTCAAGACACATAAATGATGAAACTAATCCCGGCCCTCCTTTATCCACAACAAAACAAAAACTGGTTGAAGTCTCTGGTGGTAGAGATTAATAAGCTGGTGCACTATAATGGAACTATTTTGATTTCATCAGGAATAATTCCGAACTCTAGTTCAAAAATACAGCTTCGAAATGCATGTAGCAAAATTTGTCTTTCTTCCTTTATTGTTGCTGCTGCTGTTTCTTTTTCTTTTAATTCCAAAACAGGCTCCTATTTGAGCATTCATCAGACTTGTTCTGAACAAACCTGATGGGTAATCAGGGCATAATAAAATGATGTCAAAGCGACACTGCTCACACCATCCGATCATAGGTATTTTTGAAGACCAAAGTACTTTCCATTACGTACAAATAACAGTTAAAATAGGATAAATCCTTTTATTAGGCAGTTAAAACAATGATAAACATTCTGGATATTTCGATCACACACAGCGATCATCATCAGCAGATAAACTGACGGTCGCTGTGTATGCGATCGAAATATCCAGAATTCTCATCATTGTTTTTCACCGTCTAATAAAAGGATTTATCCATATTTGAACTGTCATTCGTACAACTGATCATAATGTGAACTGTTTAAGCGATCACTTTGTCAATATTAAAACTAGCACATATATACAATGAGGACCAATAAAAAAGAAGAAAAGATAGAAAAGAAAATAAAACCTTTAAAACAAAACAAATTATAAGTCAGATCTAGTAACATTTATTCACGGCAGTGGTAAAGTGAGGTGCATGTACGCTGTTAGTTAGGCAATTATTTATAATAATTATTCAAAAGTAAGAGGACCTAACGTCTTTCAAAAATATAACTTATAGTTGGAACCAGAAAGGGAAAAGTAATTTAGCTTGTGGGAACTTAAAAAGTAAAACTGCTCAGAAAAAAAAAGCTTGAAGCGCTAATTGGATTGCTTGGAATCGAAAAATTGCTTGACCTGTTTCTGACTCCACTCTGTCGATCATTCCGCAGCTTTTAGAATGTTTTTCGTAAAGTCCACTTCACGTGTCTTTGATATAAGCAATATATCACATAAGATATATGCCCAATGCTAGTAATATACTTATCAAAGTTAACGTCACCATTGTAAGACACAGGTCTTTTCTCAGCCTTCAACTACTTTCTATGTATTATACTAATGACTACCTATGGGTATACTTATACCAGTGGCTCTGGCCTCTCTTGCGACTAGGGAAAAATTTTGATTATCACACCCCATGTCGTCCGAAAATTTTCAGTCAAAATTATAACAAAATTTTATTTATTAACAAAATTTAGCCAGCTACTTTATTTACATAAAAGTAAAAGTTCAAAAATTAAATAAAGGATTATAACTTTATTAATTTGAGATTTTGGGCCCCTAATTTCCTGAGCCCGGGGCAAGTACCCCCTCTGTCTCCCCTCCCCCTGAAACTGCCGCTGCCTTATTCTTATGGCTACCGTTGTGTAAATGAGAAATTTAGAGGAATACTATTTCACAATCCTTAAAATTATACCATATATAATTTGTTTATATAAACTGGCGTAGTTTTAATGATCTATTAGCTTCAGAGCAATATTCTTTATCAGTTATTTTACGTGGAAAAATCTGATACTGACGAACCAAAAAGCACAAATAAGCATGATTCTTCTGCTTAAAAATTACACACAAATCATACTTTTACATATAAAAAAGAAAGAAAATATCTTCAAATAAATAGTACAAAACAATGACAAGTGCTCGGCAGAATCTTCTAGTTTTTACCAAAAGCCTGAAATAGAAAGGAATGTCAATACATTTGTCATTAAAACAGCTTAACAGTCACAGGTACACATGTAGTGTACATATAGTGAAATTTCCGGCTATGTAACTAACAACCGCCTACAGTAAAACAAAGAAGTGAAATAAACATAAAATCCAATTTGCGATAGAACGAGAGAATTAAAAATGAAACCAACAATAAAAGATGACATAATAAAATCCAACAATAAAATCCGTCCGCGGTTGGGGTGGGAGCAAGTCATAAAGAGTGATTTAAGGGAAATGAGAACCTCATGGGAGGGTGTAAAGAGGGAGGCTTTGAATAGATTGAGATGGACGAGGAGTGTTGGTAGCTGTATTGGCCTCAGGCGGCTTGGTGCTGCGGTGAGTTGTTAGTAGTAGTAGTAGTAGTGTTACATTTGGAAAGAACATAAAAAAGAATCGAGTAGTGTGCTCAACTTTGTCCCTATGTCAGTTACGGAATCTCGTATATATTGACCACCCAAGACTAACACAAAAGGTAATTCATTTAGATCAGATCAGAAACAAGCTTTCAGCACCATTCACATCTCTTTGGCAACCAGCTTTGTATTTCTCTTAGATAGGAGTTCATGGTAACCAGCTGTTAGCTTTTTCTAATAATATGGTAAATCGTTTTTAATGTGGGATATCGTTAACCTCTGCGTAGCTGACCGGAGCTAGCCCCAGATGTAAAAAAACAAAACAAAATAAAAAACAGGACATCAAACATTTTGATTTCAACCAAAGAAGGTATTTTTGAGACTAAAACTGAATTCTTGTCATCAAAACCCTAATCCAGTTTCCCAAAAATAGCAACCTTAAAATAATGTCGCGTGTTCATGACAAATGAGCTTATTGGACTTTTTAATAGTTGAGCACGATACATAGATGAATTCTTTCGTTTTGCCAACTTTTTCCATCATCTGCAAGTTTCGAATAACAAGAAATATCAGGTTATTTTCCACTCATCTGCAGGAAGCTGTTTGGAACGTCTTACTCCTATTATTGTCTTTCAGTTAAAACTTTTGGCATTGTCCTTTTATTGTTATTAGACAACCGTGTTTTAGGACTTATATTACATTAAATTCTGGAAGTCAACATGTAGGTCTAACACAAAATGTTGGTTCCATTGCTAAGCTTTTGGACTATTTCTCTAAGGGAAACTTTTTTTTCGAAAACATACAACTTTTCTTATTTGTGCTTAGCTATAAATTGGAGAAACTTTGACAATAAAGTTTCATCTGTTTATTGTTGAGAGACTGTAAGCTTCAATCGACATAAAACGGAGCAGGTAGCAGCCTTTTCCATTTTGAATACATTTTGCGAGAAAGCATACAGCTGTTAAATTCTGATTCTCCGCAGTTTATCCTAAATAAAAATGATTAGAAACAACAATATTAAGATTGGGTGGAAGCTTGAAATATATGAAATTTAGATGAATTGCAAGGAAATATCTAAGAAATGACACTAATAGCACTACATGGAAGCTTAAATTCAAGATAAAAATGGAGCAGGTAGCAACCTTTTTCACTTTAAACATATTTTGCGAGAATGTGTACCACTGCTGGACTATGGTTCCCGCACTTTAAGACAAATGCATATATGGTCAACAGAAAAAAGGAATATAATGTAGAAGTCTAACTGAGCGAATTTGGTAATCCTGAATATTGGTGCTTGCGCTCGTTTGTCTTCAGTTTCTTCCAACAATGTTTTCATGAATGTTGCCTGTTGAAACCAAGTTTATTCAAAACATCTGTACTTTACAACAGAAATCAAGGAGAATTTAATATAAATTATTGTGATCACTTGTTAGTTTTAAACCTATGGTTGTTGAATATAATAAACATTAACTGATAATTTGAATAAATTGATCTTCCAATAAACAGGGCAACACTGTCTTCAAACATACATCAGCATCATTATGTATGGCTTCAAGGGATGCCTAATCACCAACACCTTTTTTAATATTGCAGAATAGGCCCGTTGGATATCTGTAGAATATACGTTTTGTATGTAGTATAGTCAGATAGCGATATAACAAAGGAAGATCTGACAAGAATGGGAAGTCATATTAATCCCACCCAACTAATCCTGTGATGAAAAAGGAAGCAGGCTCTAAGGAATTTCTGGCACCTAGGTTATCAATAGTTGATGATTTCTTGTTTGTCCCTCGTCTCCCATTTTAGTAGTTGGTTTGGTTGGGTGGAGGGGAATCGGGAGGAATGTCATCTTTTATATAATCGCTGTTTGTGGAAGTGCCAAGAAAGAGTTTTTTTTATCTTTTATTTGGGTTATCCAGTTTTCAATTATGCATATGAGACGGAATTGTACACGAACGTAGTGTCAGTTTTGTAACTTAGTTAATGCAATTCAAATCATAAAAAAAACACGAAAAAGAAAAATGTATTTATGGAATTATTAGGTGTTTGTAGCAATCTGACTGGTGAAAATTTTATTTTTAATAGACAAAACAAAAACCCAGCGATCTCCGATACATGGCGATAGCTTGGTATATCATTAGCCACGCTATTTGAGTATCATTAGTGTCAAGATAATTCTCGAAAAAAAAAAACAACCTGGAAGTATCCTGAAATATACTTCAGGTTGCTATCCATTTTCATGTAATTCATCTGGTGCTTGATTTTTTGGTCTCATTGCCCTCAAAATAAATTCCAACCTAACATGCCACGAATATGTAGATCTTGAATTATAAAGGCATCGGCAACGACTCTGGTTGTAAAGTTTTCCAAATAATTTCATGAATTTCCTGCTCTTTTTTTTATTGGACATCCATAAGTTTAGAGACGCACAGTCGATACATTTAACCAGAGCAGGAAAAATTAAACACTTATTATGTATCAGATCTGCCAGACTCAAAGACGTGATATTACTAGATAGAATTGAGGTATTTTAAGCAATCTGTATACGTATTTTCTTTATCCAAAGTGTTCAATGTTTTCTTTATTTTACTTGCAGTCCACGAGGGATCTAGCTCAAAACTTTAAATATCCTCTTCATTGTACTTGGAGTTCTCATAAAATCTAACTTGCCAAGCCCTTCTACGGGTATATTCATTAACCCTCGGAGTCTACAAATGTAAGGTCTTTGGCCGCGGCATTTATATCAGATTTTTCTCTTTCAGTAATCCTGGGCGTTCCCTAGATCATGCACAAGGTTACATCTCTTACCAACCCCAGGCCGTTTTATACCAGCATTTAATGTGGCGAGCCGCAGACCGACTTGCCTCAATACTAGGAGTCATAAACATACATAACCCTTTTAAATGCCAAATTTTAAAGGATTTTCAAATCCCTTATTCTAGGAACCCCTAGTGCTTTCAGACAAAAAAGTTTCTTCAACGTGCGTTAAAATTTCTTCAACAATCAACGGATTTGTTTGCTCTGTAGAAGCTTTTTAGCTGCTCACAAATTTCCAAATAAAACAATGAAATACAGAAAATGGACTAAGAAGGTGGAGTCTTGGAAATCGGCTAAAATAAAAATCGAGAACGGAAATAGGGAATCCAAATTGTATTTTCCGAATAACTGACATCTCTTTAAGGATGAAAAACCATTTGACGTAATACCTTTCAAATTATAAGAAAAGAAACACAGTAAAATAATAGCTTTCCAGCTATACATATAGCTTATCTCCTAAATGAATTTATCACCTATTTAAATTTTTTTTAAATTGTTTAAGTTTTTCCCTAATTTTCACACGTATAAGTAGCAAGGGCTGACCCTCTTTTTATAATTTCATAATGGTAAAGTTAATCAGAACATTAGATATTAGCTGGCATAAACATGGTTTTTACTTTAAATTAATTAAAAAAAAGCTTTTTCCACAAAATAAGTTTTTCAAAAAAATAAAGAACTACAATAAACCAAAAATGAACAAAAATAGAATCAAATAACCTATCAAGCATACAACTACCACAAATCAGTATCAATAAATACATGAAACCCAAAACGAGCACAAATTAACATAAGTAGGGTTCAAAACCCCTATGCTTTCTAAAAGCCAGAATATAATTTATACTTTACTGAAAAACATTCAAATGAATTTACTGACAAAAATGTGCATTGTCAGTTTAATACACATATGCTGATATTCATTCCTTAAAATCTTAATTAATTTTTGATTTCTTAAAGTTATAAAAGTGAAAACATTTAAAAGAATTTTTTTCAGTAAGGTATAAATTATATTCTGGCTTTTATAAAGCATAGGGGTTTTGAACCCTACTCATATTAATTTCTGCTCGTTTTGAGTTTGACTCTGTTATTTATTTTAATTTCTGTTCGTTTTTGAATTTCATTTATTTATTGATACTGATTTGTGGTAGTTGTATGCTTGGTATATTATTTGATTTTAATCAAACTTTTAATTTTCAATCAAAGCCCTTTAAAATATCAATGATACTACTATGCTACGATAGAGCCTATATCCTTATATATCCTTTTAATACCTGCATGCATATAGGTTTTTCGTTTAATTGAAACGCCTCTTAAACATTCCCTAGAAGTTTCAACGTAATGCCATTAGTGTCGTTAGTTAAAGTAACCGTACAAGCAGGATTAAATGAACATACACAATGTCTTCTGGCTAGCTCAAAATCCACAATCCATGAAGGTATGAAGGTGAAATTTTCAGAGAATATTTCTGTTGCACGGATGACAACCTGCCATCCGTATGCAGGTTGTCAAAAGGGCATATCAGCAATATCTTAGGAACAGTTTCGTGTGTGAAATTAAAACTAATAGCGCTTGCTGTGGGGGATGTTGAACTAAGCAAAAGACAATATTTGCATCATAATACTAATGCTTCTACTCCTACAACTACTAATACTAAAGCTAAGACTACTACTATCAACTGTACTCCTACTGCTACTACTATATTTACTGGTGCTACTACTACAACTAATAAACCTAAGGGTATTAAGGCGAAAATTTTGGGCAGTATTGTAACTGTATTGAAATAAATCGAAACATACTATGCCCATATAGGTTGTCAGGAGGACGCATCAACAATGCTTCAGAACCGGTTGATGGTATTACGTTAAAAATGTCATCCTGTGTTGAATGGGATGTTGAAAAAAAGTGTTATTTGCATACTGCTACTACTGCTACTACAACTATTGCTACGCATAATTACTGAATCTTTCAACAATGCTGAAAAAATTGATGCCTCAAAACTTTGTTTGGATATTTTTTATGATGGGCGTGGGGGGGGGGCTAGGTTTCTCCCAAATCACTTTGACTCTTAAAAAGGACACTATAACTTCCAATTTAAAATCAAATGAAACCCATCTGAATTAAATAGGACCAAACATTCCATAAAAACCTTATATGCCCCCGGAGCATAACTTAATGCCCTTGCCCCAAGGCGCTGGGGGGTTATGCCAACCCTGGAAGCATTGTTATATGTTCTTTGGACTATTTTAAGAAAAATTGCCATCACACAATTTCAATCAGATGCATTTGGTGAAAAGAGGGGTAGTTGGGTGGGGGAGGTGCTACTTGACCTCCATCACTATTGACTCTTAAAATGAAACTAGAACTTCTAATTTCAACCAAATGAGCCACCTCTAAAGCTTATATAACCATCTTTTCCATAAGAGCCTTAAATGCCCCTGGGGCATAGCTTACAACCCTCGCCCTAAGGCCCTGGTGGTTTGTATCTACCTCAAAAGCCTTGTTATATGATATTTAGACTATTTGAATAAAAGGCCTGTCTCAACATATCTATTGGATACATCTCAGGAAATAACGACGTGATTGTGTGTGTGTGTGGGGGGGGGGGGTAGCTGCACTCTGATCACTTTGGCTCTTAAAAAGGGCACTAGATCTTATGAATACCATCCAATGAGTCCCCTCCAAAGCATATACGGCCACCCTTTTGACAAGAACCTTATATGCCCCAAGGGCATAACTTAAAACCCTTTCCCTGAGAGCTGTAGGGGGGGGGGGTGTTGAAGGGTTTTATTCTTCACATAATTTCCAAAACCTTCAACTACGATGAATAAAATAGTTATCTCCACATTTTGATTGGAGGTGTTAAGGCAAATGCTGAGCATGGAGGGGGGCTGTTTGATTTCAAATCTCTTTGACTTTTAAAAAGGACACTATAACTTACAATTTCACATCAAGCAAGCCCATCTGACGTTTATACGACCGCCCATTCAATAAAAATCTTATATGCCCTCACAAAACAACTTACAACCCTATCCCCAGGGCGCTGGGGGGTTATGTCATCCCCAGAGACATTATTATATGTTCTTTGGACTATTTTGAAAAAAATCGTTATCTCATAATTTCAATCAGATGCGTTTGGTGAAAAGAGGGGTTGTAGGAGAGGGGGGGGGGAGGGCTAAATGCCGTCCATCACTTTTGACGCTCAAAGAGGAAACTAGAACTTCCAATTTTCAACCAAATGAGCCTCTTCTAAAGTTGAACAACCCCTTCCATAAAAACCTTAAATACTCCCTGGGCATAACTTACAGCCCTTGCCTCTAATCTCTGGGGTTTGTTTCAACCCCATAAGCCTTATTATTTGATATTTAGTCAATTTTGAATATAATGGCTATCTGAAAATTTCTATTAGGTGCATTTCGGGATCATACGACGTGTGTGTGTGTGTGTGGGGGGGGGGGGTATCTGCCTTCCAATCATTTTGACTCTTAAAAAGAACACTAAAGCGTCTCCGAAGTTTATATGACCACGCTTTCTATAAAACCTTATATGCCCCCAGGACATATCTTACAACCCTTGCTCGGAGGGCTGGGGAGATTTGTTATCCTCAAAGACATATTTTCCAGACCTTTCAAATACGTTGAACAAAATGGTTATCTCACAATTTTGATTGGAAGTGTTCGGGGAAATGATGGGCGTGGGGGGGGGGGCATTAACTCTCCGATCGCTTTTGACTAATAAAAAAGGCACTGGCCCTCTCAATTTCCAATCGAATGAGCCCTTTTTGGAGCTTCTACGACAAAACTTTCTATAAAAACCCTATAAACCCCATGGGCATAACTTACCACCCTTGTACTGAGGGCTATGATGGGGGGGGGGTTGTCATTTGGACATAATTTCCAGACCTTTCAACTATATTGATCAAAATGGCCATATAAAAATGTTGATCAGAAATGATTGGGAAAATGATGGGCGTGGGAGGGATTTTCCCTCCGATAGCTTTTTACTATTAAAAAGGGCACTAGCCCTTTCAATTTCAAATTGAATGAGTTCTTTTTAAGTTTCTATGACAAGGCTTTCTATAAAAATCTTATATGCCCCCAGGGCATAACTTACAGCTCTTGCACTGGGGGCTGTGGGGGGTTTGTCATCCTCAAAGACATAATTTCCTGACCTTTCAACTACGTTGAACAAAATCGCTATCTCAAAGTTTTGGTTGGATGTGTTCGGGAAAACAGTGGGCGTGAGAGGGGAATTAGTTGCCCTCCAATCACTTTTGACTATTAAAAAGGGCACTAGCCCTTTCAATTTCCAATCAAATGAGCCCTTTTTGAAGTTTCTACGACAACACTTTCTATAAAAACCTTATATACCCCCAGGGTATAACTTACAACCCTTACCCTGAGGGCTGTTGGGAAAGTGTCATCCTCAAAAACATAATTTCTGGACCTTTCAACTACGCTGAACAAAAAGCCTATCTCAAAATTTTGATTGGATGTGTTTGGGGAAATGATGGGTGTGAGAGGGGGGTTAGTTGTCCTCCAATCCCTTTCGACTATTAAAAAGGGCACTAGCCCTTTCAATTTCCAATCGATTGAGCCCTTTTTGAAGTTTCTACAACAACACTTTCTATAAAAAACCTTTTATGCCCTCAGGGCATAACTTACAACCCATGCCCTGAGGCCTGTGGGGGGACTGTCATCCTCAAAGACATAATTTCCAGACCTTTTAACTACGTCGAACAAAATGGCTATCTCAAAATTTTGATTGGATGTGTTTGAAAAAATAGTGGGCGTAAGAGGGGAATTAGTTGCCCTCCAATCACTTTTGACTATTAAAAAGGGCACTAGCCTTTTCAATTTCCAATCAAATGAGCAATTTTTGAAGTTTCTACTTCAACGCTTTCCATAAAAACCTTATATGCCCCCCGGGCATATCTTACAACCCTTGCCCTGAGGGCTGTTGGAGGGGGGGGGGGGGTGTCATCCTCAAACACCTAATTTCCAAAACTTTCAGCTACCTTGAACAAAATGGGTATCTCAAAATTTTTATTGGATGTGCTTCGGAAAATGATGGTTATGAGAGGGGGTTAGTTGCCCTCCAATCATTTTCGACTATTGAAAAAGGCACTAGCCCTTTCAATTTACAATCGAATGAGCCCTTTCTGAAGTTTCTACGACAACACTTTCTATAAAAACCTTATATGCCCCCAGGGCATAACTTAAAACCTTTGCCCTGAGGGCTGTGGGGGAGTGTCCTCCTCAAAGACATAATTTCCGGGCTTTTCAACTAAGTTGAACAAAATAGCTATCTCAAAATTTTGATTGGATGTGTTTGGGGAAATGGTGAACATGGAGGAGTGTTAGTTGCCTTTCAATAGCTTTTGGCTATTAAAAGGGCACAAGCCCTTCTAATTTTCAATCGAACGAGCCCTTTTCAAAGTTTCTACGACAACTCCTTCGGTACGAAGTGCCCTGGTAAAAAAAAACAATAAAAAAAATAAAAAAAAATAAAAATAATACATTGTGCCAACTTCGTTCTTTACTTAGGCAGTACTATTGCGCTGCCTATGATGAAAAAAGTTTGACGCCCAGCCTGTTAAAATTAAAAAAATATATACGCTATTGTAAAGTGCACAAGCTGGGGGACTTTAGGAATGCTCACTTCTATAATAACATCGGTGCTATGCAGCGTTACCAACGCGGTAACAATTGCACCGTTTTTGGTACAATTTCGAGGTCCTGGTACAATGCGGTACATTTGAAATATGTTTGGTACAATCCAAATTTTAACGTCGTTCACATCTCGTGAACGACGTTATTTGCGAAGTTGGTTTCGAAGATCTGTGTAAAATCATCAAGAAGCAGAAATTCTCGATAATAGTTGATGAAAGCACAGACTTGAGTAACAAAAAGAGCCTGTTTATAGTTGTTCGCCATATTGATCTGAATGGTGTTGATCGAGAAGACAGTTTTCCTGTAAGAGACTCTTTCTTGTGACTTATAGAAGTTCAGCAATGTACAGCCGAAGATATTTACCTGGCCATAACTAGACTACTTTTTCAAGAAATTGGAGCTCCAAAGGCAAACCTAATAGGATTTGCCGCACACAATGCATCGGTTATGATGGGGGAGCAAGGTGGTGTTTAGATGAAGCTGTCAGAAGACTGCTCAAGTTTATTTGTACTTGGTTGTTCATGCCATTCCATTCACATATGTGCTAGTGCTGCCGGCAAACAATTGCCAAAAGAAATTGAAAATTTTTGTCAGGATGTATACGGCTATATTTGTCGCAGCCCAAAACGGGTCAGTCAAGATTTTAGAATTGTAAAAGTAAATTGAATTGAAAAAACATCAATTTTTGAGACATACAGCAACTCGATGGTTCTCTAGACAAGCCGTTGTAGCTCGATATTTGGAGCAGTAGGATTGCTTGACTTTATTCTTCCGTGCGGAAAATCTTAAAGAAGCCAACAAGCCGGGGAAGGCCAGTGCCATACTAAAAAAACCTGCTGTCAGCGGTTTTCAAGGCTTACTTTGTCTTCCTGGTGTATATTTTAAAGTATATCGAAGACCTAAACAAGCAATTTCAGGCAGAAGACACCCAAATTCATCTAGTCTATAGTCGTTTTCCTTAAGTGTACAAGACAATAGCATCTCCCTTTTTGTTGCCTAGTTATACCAAAGAAAGCTATTCCCGCCTCATAAACCTGCATGAAACCAACTACTACGTGGATGTCAAGGACGTGGAATGTGGGGGCCGAGTGGAAGTGATTTTCGCCAAAAAAAAAAGGATATCTCTATCTGCTGCAGTTGAGTTTAGAAAATAGCGTAGGAAACTTTTGATCGTGCTCTGTGATGAGATGAGAAAGCGTTTTTTTCAACTCCAGGTGTTCACCCGTCAGAAACTTCGATAAGCTTCATCCACACTATGCTATGGGAGTAGAGTAAATCAGCTAAACCTGGCACCGCTTCTGGCTCAGTTTCCGAATTTACTGATTGACAATGATCTGGAAGATATCTTCCAAGAGTGGAAGAGATTACCATTTTGCTCTGAGCTTGGTACTTCGATTGACTCAGATCCAGCCGGCAAAAAGATGTTAATGGGTCAAAGGGTTTTCCTCTGCTCGGGCGTTTCACTTTAAGCCTACTTTTCTCCCACACGCTTCCGCTGCTGCTGAGCGAACCTTCTCAGCTGTCAATCTGAATAAAACCAGCATTCGAAATTTTCTCGGTTTCACCACCTTGAACGGGCTTCTCAGTGCAAAACGGTCTGCATCCAAAGTGAAAAAACTGTGGAAGGGGATATGAAAAAGTTGGGCTACAAAAAGAAACAGCAGAAAAATGACCAACTAGCACAAATGTTCCTTTTTTTTAATGTTACAGTTTTATTAACTATGTACTGTTCAACCTAATTTCTTGTGTAATATAGTCGAAATACTTCTGTTAAATTAATTTAGTTCTGATTAGTAGAATCGACCAAGAACTTATGTAGGATGACCAGTGAATTATGTGGTCAACGCGTAACTCGTCGATGGGTAGCCTAGTTCGTGGACCCATAGAAATCTATGGTGTTAGTCACTTTCATGGCGTGATTGCTGATATCTTTTGTTTGTAGTTTCTGGTGCTCGTTACTCATCCTATAGGTGGATTGTAAGTTGATGTTATTGGGCTTGTTATTTTATCCATTATTCGCCTTAATGCCCAAAATTTCGAAGGAAAGGATTAACCCCGACAATCAGATTCCAGAACGCTTTCAGAAAATTTTTACTAAAATCTTCTTCTATAATGCTTTTAGTGGTTTGGATCTGCTATTTTGTTAGTCTGAGATAGTCTATAGAAGCATTCTTCATATTTCAAGCTATGAGGTTGCTACTGCCTTGGGTTTATTTTTCCTGCTCTTACCCTAGAACCTTTTCTCAGTTTTCAGCGAAATCAATTAAACATAACTACCGGCGAGCGTCGCAAAGCGACGCGAGCGGCGAATTTTTAACCAACTGTTCAGATGGTACAAATTAATCTTTTGTGGTACAACTTTGGTCGGAAAACTGGTACAATTTATCTCAAAGCATTGGCAACCCTGGTGCTATGTAATTTTTGATTACCCCAAAGCAAGGTCAATAGTGTGTCAAATAGTTGCCATCGAAAAAAAAAAGAAAAAAGAAAAAAAACTACCGACATTTGCCAAAAATTGATACAGAATTTGAAACCTTCGTCAGTAGTTCCCATAATAAATTTGCAATGCAACCACCTAGCATTTAAATTTTTTTTTAGTAATGGAAGCCGTTCAGAAATGCCACGTTACATTTTTTTTTGTGAAGAAGTTGACTAAATCTTTAAACTACAGAAAAACTTCGACAAAAGAGAAAGCAAAACCCGACTCAATAATATAGAAATAGAAACAGGAAAATCCTTAATTAGCCTGCACAAATAAAAGAATAATTCATAAAGCTGTGAATAGTCTTTTACAGACCATGAAATTAATAAATTTTACGAGAGGCTTTTAACTCTCTAAAAATTCAACAAAGCTTAGTTATCAGTAAAGCGCTAATATCCAGAATTCAATACATAGGAAATATCACGGGCCAGTTTACTTGAAAAAGTTTTTTAAAAATATATTACATAAACTGCAAAGCAGTAATTTTTTTTAGTTTTAAGTTTCAACTTCGCTCTTTACTTTAATTAGAAAAACTTAGTTTTTCGAATAAATTTTTGTATATTTTTCAAGTTTTAAAATATGGACTAAAAACTTCACAAAAAGATCTTTGTCTAACATAGGCAAAAACAACTAAAGAAATCAAGAAGAATTTTTGCCAAAAGAGGGCATTACATATAGGTTTGACTTGGCATCTCTCTTAAGCATTGACTTAAAAAAAAAGAAAAAAAAATCAAGAATTTGTTACATAAAGAGTCGATGGAGATTATTATCCTTTACATCTTTGAGGAGTTGTAAACAAAAAGTGCAATTATCTGTGAAATTATTATAAGAATTTAAGATGTGTAGTTAATATACTTTGCGGACATTCATGTTTTCATTATTTTTGCTTCTTTGACTTAACATTTTCCAACTGATCATTAGGAATGAATCGGCGCTAGAAAGAGAAAAATTTCTAAAAAAAATACTTTGTCCAAGAATCGAACATGTGTTGTTACAGCTGTTACCATTAGACTATAAAACCTTGTTTACAAAAGTCTGCTTTAAAACTATTTGCTGTTGCAAATCACCCTTATATTACATACTAGAAATTTAAAACAATACAATTTAACTGTGTTAAACTGTATTGATGACTGTTTACTTGAAAGGATTCGAACTGTTAGACAAACTTAAATTTATTTTTGCTGCAGCTTAGTGTAAGCTTACTGCAATTATCTTTCAATTTTCAAATATTTGAAATATTCAAATATTTAAACTGTTTTGTCTAAAATTTCAAGTTTTGAAAGTTTGAACACCCCCCCCCCTTCAAATGTTTGTCTGAAAAAGGGCAAACATATTAATTTCTGATGTGTTTAAAAAAAAATTAATGAGCTTTTAAATGAGCTCTTAAACCGCTGTCTATGATGTTCTAATGCCCCGCTAGCAGCGATCGATTTTCCTTGTTGTTCAAGCTGGGGGCTGTAAATGTTCTATAATGGGTTTTCGACAACAGTAATTTCGATTGTATACTTTTGGTTCAGATCGTGAAACCCCCTATGAAAGGTTTTAGGCAGGGGCGTAATTTGCTATAGGAGAGGGGGGCAATTGCCCCCTCCAGACTTCATTTCTTCCTCCCCCCGACCTTAGTTTGCCCCACTCCCAGCTGAAATTTAGTTTCTGCAAAGAACTTGTCAAAACTAAGATAAGCCTGCATAATTGAAGCATCCAGAGAAACAGGTCAGTTTTCTTTAGTATATCTTTGCACTTATGGTACTATATGGCTCATTTTCCTTTTTCACTGTCATTTTCACTTGATTTGTAAAAAAGGGCTCCAACTTTGTCCCCTCCCCGAGAATTGTGATGAAATTACGCCACTGGTTTTAGGCTCTTTTTGAAAATTAATTAAAAAGAAACTTTTTCCACAAAATAAGTTTTTCAAAGAAAAGTAAAGAACTCCATTAAACCAAAAATAGCAAAAATGAAACCCAAAACGAACAGAAATTACAACAAATAACCGAGTCAAACTCAAAACGAGCAGAAATTAACATGAGTTGGGCTCAAAACCCCTATGCCTTCCCAAGGCCAGAACGTAATTTGCACTTTACTGAAAAATATAAATGACTTTAATAACTTTAATAAATCAAATAATATTAACAGTTTGATTACTAAATATCAGTATATGTATATTAAACTAACAATGCACATTCATTTGTATTTTTTTCAGTTAAGTTTTTTCAGTTGAGTTTCGTTCAACGTATCTTGCCTTCTCTCACAGAACCCCTAAGCAGACAGGTAAGCGGTAACGGGGGGGGGGGCTCATAGATGTTGAAATAATTCTTAATAATTTAACGTTGTTCATAGTTCAGTTAATTCACTTACAGCCTGATATTTTTATGCCTAGACTAGGTACTGATATGCAGCAGATTCAGCAAAGTATGACTTTTAGTTTCTCTCCCTCTCACCCTTTGCCTGAACAAACAACTTCTAATGAGGAAAACAATACGCGTTTATAACTTAACTTTCAGACAAACTCTTTGACCATCTAAAGTCTAGCAAACATCCAACACATTCATTCCACGCAAAGGTGAACACATTAACACACCTTTCGCTATCGTGCGTCTCATACAAAGACGAAAGAAATGATAGCGACAGAATGAACACAATGACTGTTTCCCTCCCAGAAACATGGAAAGCTCACACAGCTCTAAAGTTTCTTTTCAAACTTTCAGAAAAGTTTAAGGCTAGGAAGCGAGGTACTTTTATTTTTTTATTATTGATATCTTCCATTGAATCAATTAAAGACAGTCCCCTTCAAACTAAACTGGGCAGTTATCCAGACCTGTCACTCCAAATGACACCATAACAATCGGTACAGTTGTTAAAACAGATTCAATTAAATAGCTTTCACAAACTGGCCAGCCGGACGGGCTTTTCTCCCAATATACTTAGCTCAACTTTCTAAAAAGGGGTCAGTAAATTAAATTTCGACCACCTGATACCATGATATGATACCATTAAGATAAGAAAGCACTATCACGGGATCCATTTAATTCGTTCTAATAAGAGGTCACCAAGAATGAATTCTATTTCTTCTGTCAAACAGTTCGTGGTAAAGAACTGTAAGAGAGGAGCAACTCAGCTCAATATTAACCGAAACTCTAAGTTTAGTGCAACCCATTAAAAGGTACGAGCCTGAGAATATTTGCCTGATTTTAGAAAAAAAAGGGGAACCGACCCCAAAAATTCAAGAAATCTTAATGAAAATCGCACCAGATTTAGCGTATCAGAGAACACTACAGTAACGGTTTCATTCTATCTGCAAAAATGTGGAATTTTGTATTTTTTGCCAGAAAAAAGACCACGGAAAAGTACATATTTGTTTTTTTGTTTGCCGCTGGGGCAATCCATATCGAACCAATGGTCCTAGAATATTGGAAGAGGGCTCATTCGAATGTAAATTACAAGTTCTAGTGCCATTCTTAAGTGACCAAAAAGATTGGAGTGCAACTATACCCCCTCCCACGCCCCTTTTCCCCAAAGTCATCCAACCAAAATTTTGAGTTAGCCATTTTGTTCAGCATAGTTGAAAGGACCGATAACTTTGTTTTTGGGAATTACATGACCCTCCCACAGCCCCTGAAAAAAAGTGCTGAAAGTTATGAAATTTGCCCGTTGTTTGTGTATAGTATTAGTTACTACAAAGTGAAGCATAAAGGCAATTTCCAGGGGAGGGGGTTTCCTGGTGGAGGGATTTTCCACGGGGAGAATTTTCCGAGGGGAAGGAAGTTTCCGGTGGTGAATTTTCCAGACGAAATTTTACACTGGGGAAACTTGCCAGAATTTCTATAGGAAATTCTTTTCACTTGTCTTAACTTCTCTTTGTCGATTCAATTTTGCATATGGAGATGCTCCAGGGAAATCGCGAAGGGGAAATTTTCAGCGGAGTTGGTATCGTCTGGAGGATTTTTCCGTGGGGGAGAGTTTTCCGTGGAAGGGGGGGGGGGGGTTATGGCATGATTTGAAAAAATAAATGCCGGAACGCCGAAAATGTGTTTTTCAAATGAAAGTACATTAAGGAGAATTTTTCAGAAGGAATCGTCCGCAAGAACTTTTCCGAGGGGAATTTTCACCGAGGATGGAATTTCTCGGGGGAATCTACAGGGAGGGGGGGGTATTTTAACGTGTGAGGAACTTTCCAAAGAGGAATTTTCCATGGAGGGGGAGCCAGATTTCCCGGCATTATATGAAAAGCGATTAGAAATTAAATAAAAAAAATCAACTGAAAGTAAGGAGCAACATTAAAACTTAAAACGAAGAAAAATTATTCCGTATGTGAAGGGGGTTGCCCCCTTCCTTGCTCTTTATGCTAAAGTTTGAACTTTTCCCCCCAATTCTTTAAGAACGACTCCTATAACACAAGGGCGGTTTAATTAGACTAAGAGCATTTTTTTCTCTAAATACTAAAAAACTTTACCGTGAAGAGCAAGGGGGGGGGGCAAATCCCCTCATACACGGAATCTTTTTTGTTAATTTTACGTTTTGATGTTGCTCCTTACTTTCAGATGAAAAACTTTTTTTTCTTTATTTAAACACTATGGGATCTGTGCATTAGTAATCACGGGTCTTAATTTTTAGTCAATCATGGTAATGAACGGTGGGTAAAAAGCGATCCTCGCTAATAGCAGAAAAAAAAGAAACCATAAAAAAAGACTGAAAACAAAAAAAGCCTAACTTGAAGATGTCACAGTAAATGAGCCCACAAAAAGATGCCACCGTGCTTAGCCCAAAAGAGACATGACACCAAACTCGGTTTGAGGGATTAGGATTTTAAAAAAGCCACCTATCACACAAGGTTGAGTTACATTTAGTTAATTTTAATATTATTTCTATGTAAAGCTCGACTGATGTTTAAAGAAATAAACACAAAACAAAAATATCAACTCTTCACACATAGAACCAAATATATCAGCAAAATCTGTGCCCCTTTTTTGACTATATTTTACCAAAAGAGCAGCACTCGTTGAGTACCTTGAAACCAATATGTTTGAACCGTATTTCTAAGAGTTTTTGCGTAGTTCTTATAACTATTTTAAGAAGTGATTCCTAGGTAGCAGAGGTAGACGTAAACATGAACCCCCCATAGCCCCTGGGACAAGGGCTGAAAAATAATGCAATTGCGCACTATTTACACGTAGGTTTTGTTACTGGGAAAGGGGGCATTTTTGATCCTGGGTCAATATAAAGGCCAAGAGTATTCAGGTGAAATTTTCAGCAAATGTTGAGGAGATATTTAACTAGCTGAAAGACTCTGTACGCATCCAGTTTGTCAAAACAGCCTATCTGCAACGTTTAAGGAATGGCTAAAAGCAATAAGCTGACACTTTCAGGGTACGTAGGGGGAATTTAAAACTAAATAAAAAGCACAACACACCTAGACAACCAAATCAAAGACACCTAATTACCGTCAACATATCTCATGAATGGCTGAGGGTATTACGTTGAAAGTTTCAGGGCATGATGAGGGGGCAGCGGAACTAAATCAAAGGACAGCTTGTGCGTTCAAATTGTCAAAAAGACGTATCTGCAATATCCCAAAGAATCGTTAAGGATATGAAGTTAAAACTTTTAGGAAACAATGAGGGGAAGTTGAACTGACTAAAAAGACACTATTTGCATCCAGGTGGTGAAATGGACGTATCTACAATATCTCGGGAAGGGCTAAGGATATTTATTGAACTTTTAAGGAATGTTGAGGAGGAACTGTGACTTACAGCAAAAAGACACCATGTACATGTTCGTTGTCAAAAGGACATATATGCAATAACTAAGAAAACGGCCAAAGACATTAATTCTAAATTTTCGACTGAAAGTATTAATTTGAAACTTTCAGTGAGGTTTGAGATAAATCAAACACATCACCATGTGTTCTTCCGGGTTTTTAAAAAGTTATATCTGCAACATCCCACGGACAGCTACGGATACTAAGTTGAAACTTTCAGGGAATTCTGAGGGGGATATTGAGCTAAATAGTAAGGCACTATGGACATCCACGTTGGCAAAAGGGCGTATTTGCAATATCCTGTAGATTCTAAGGACTTTAAGCTGAAACTTTCAAGGAATAACGAGAAGGGAGCTGAAGAAAATCGAAAGACACCATGTGCATTAAGGTCGTAAAAAGCAAACGTTTGCAAAATCTCAGGAATAGCTAAGGGTATTAAGTTGAAATTTTCAAGGAATGTCAGGAGGGATACTGAACCAAACCAAAAGGCGCTGAGTACATCATGGGTGTCAAAAATGCAAAAAGTCAGGATCAGCTGAGAGCATTACGTTGAAACTTTCAGGAAAAGTTGAGGGGGATATTGAACTAAATTATAAGACTCTATACGCATTCAGGTTGTTAAAAGGGTATATCTGCAATATCCGGGAACATTTACGGGTAATAAGTTGAAACTTTAAGGAATGGGCACATGTGTTGAACAAGAGGGGTTGAGGGAATATTAAAATAAATCAAAAGACACCATATGTATATAGATTGTCAAGGGGCGGATCTACAACGCCTTTGGAACAGCAAAGGGTATTAAGTTGAACTAAACCCAAAGACACTATATGCATCCAAGTAGCCATAAGAGCAAATCTGCAAAATATCAGGAACAGCAAAGGATATTTAGTTAAAACTTTCCGGGCATGTTTTGGGGAATGTTTAACTAAATCAAACGACACTACATGCATCCATACTGTGAAACTGGCGTACCTACAATATTTCAGGAGCAACTTTCAGGAAACTTTTGGTTGTTAGAACGTTGAGGGAATATTGAACTAAATCATATTACACTATGTGCAACCAGGTTCTAAATGAATGCACTAAATGAATCATGCAACCATGCACTAAATGAATCATGGTTGTCAAATGGATATATGTGCAATAACTCAGGAATAGCTAAGTGTATTAAGTTGAAACTTTCAGGAAGAGTCTAGGGGGAATATTGAACTATATCATGAGACAATATGTTTTTCCAGGTTGTCAAAAAGGCATATAACTATCAAGAAATGGCAAGGAGGGTACTGAACAAAATCAAAAGACACTATGTGCATCAAGGTCGTAAAACGGCATATTTGTGATACCTCAGGAACGGGTAAGGGCATTAAGTTGAATTTTTCAGGGGACGTTGAGGGGGATATTAAACTAAATAAAAGACACTCTGTGCATTATGGTTGTCAAAATGGGATATCTACAATATCTCAGGAACGAATAAGTATATCAAGTTAGAACCTTCAGGGAATGCTGAGGGCGCTGTTGAAATTGACGGCTCGAGGGGTCCAAATGAAACTATGAGGGAAGAGTAGACGGGTTGATCAAGTAAATTCTAAATTTACAATTGAGGAAACCAAGGGAAGCTCACCAAGAACAAAAAATGCGGCTGCATTGATTCTTACTGTGAAAAATTCTTTTTCTATGTTGATCTGAACAAAACTTCAGGTTACGAAGACGCCTCAATTAAGGTTTAAGAACCAATGGAAACTCGACTGGAAATAAATCTGGTTGCATTAGAGCTTGACATTTTTTAACAACAAATCATTTGTTTTTAAATAAACGAGCTCAAAATAAATTTCTTTAAACAAACAAGCAGTATAACAAAATATAACCGAACACAATTTTCAATCCATTTATTTGAATAATGTTCCCCATATCCATTCATTTAAAGTTCTACAGTGAAACTATCCTTGAAAATTATTGGAGAAATTTTTACAAAATATAAATAGCAAGCCAAAATCTTCATTTTTAAGGAGAAAAACAGAAAAAAGCTATACAAATATTCCTTTTGTCAAGCAATAAAAAAAGAAAATTAAAAACGGACAGAAAATAATAATAAAAAAATTTCCACAAAAGAAGTTTTTTTTTAAAGTAGAGCACTGCATTAAGCCACAGAAAAGCAGAAATAGAGTCAAACAATAATTCAAGCTTGAAACGAACATAAATCACAAATAATCATAGGCAGCACAATCGTAAAGAACGATGCCTAAGTAAAGAACGATGTTGGCACAATGTATTATTTTTTTTTTTTCATACAAGGGCACTTCGTATCGAAGGAGTTGTCGTAGAAACTTCAAAAAGGGCTCATTCGATTGGAAATTGCAGTGGCTAGTGCCCTTTTTAATAGTCGACAGTGATTGGAGGGAAAATAGCCCCCCCCCACGCCCATCATTCCCCCAAACACATCCAATCAAAATTTTGAGAAAGCCATTTTGTTCAGCGTAGTTGATTTCCCGATAGAAAATATGTTTTTGAGGAGGACACTCCCCCACAACCCTCTGGGCAAATGTTTGAAGCTATGCCCTGGGGGCATATAAGAACGATGTTGGCACGATGTATTATTTATTAATTTTTTCCTTTAGACCAAGGCACTTCGTATCGAAGAAGTTGTCGTAGAAACTTCGAAAAAGGCTCATTCAATTAGAAATTGGAGGGCTTTGTGTCCTTCTTAATAGTTGAAAGTGATTGGAAGGCGACTAATACCCCTTCCACGCCCACCATTTCCCGAAAAACATCCAATAAAAATTTTGAAATAACCATTTGTTCAACGTAGTTGATTTCCAGATAGAAATTATGTTTTTGAGGAGGACACACCCCACAGCCCTCAGGGCAATGGTTGTAAGTTATGCCCTGGGGGAATATAAGGTTTTTTTTATAGAAGGCGTTGTCGTAGAAACTTCAAATAAGGCTCATTCGATTGGAAATTCAAAGGGCTAGTGCCCTTTTTAATAGTCGAAAGTGATTGGAGGGCAACTAACCCCCCTCTCACGCCCACCTTTTTCGTAAACACATCTAATCAAAATTTTGAGATAGCCATTTTATTCAACGTAGTTTTAAGTTCTGGAAATTAGGTCTTTGAGGATGACAACCCCCCGCCAGCCCTCAGGGCAAGGATTGTAAGTTATGCCCTGGGGGCATATAAGGTTTTTTTTATAGAACGCTATGTCGTAGAAACTTCAAAAGGGGCTCATTCGATTGGAAACTGAAATGGCTAGTGCCCTTTTTAATAGTCGAAAGTGATTGGAAGGCAACTAACACCCCTTCCACGTCCACCATTTCCCCAAACACATCCAATAAAAATTTTGAGATAGACATTTTGTTCCAGGCAGTTCAAAGTTCAGGAAATTATACCTTTGAGCAGGACACTCCCCCCACAGTCTTCAGGGCAAGGGTTAGAAGTTGTGCCCTGGGGGCATATAAGGTTTTTATTGAAATCTCTGTCGTAGAAACTTGAAAAAGGGCTCATTCGATTGGAAATTCAAAGGGCTAGTGCCCTTTTTAATAGTCGAATGTGATTTGAGGTCAACTAACCCCCTCTCACGCCCACCTTTTCCCCAAACACATCCAATCAAAATTTTTAGATAGCCATTTTATTCAACGTAGTTAAAACTTTTGGAAATTAGGTCTTTAAGGATGACAACCCCTTCCCCCCCCCACAGCCCTCAGGGCAAGGGTTGTAAGTTATGCCCTGGGGGCATATAAGGTTTCTTATAGAAGGCTTTGTCGTAGAATCATCAAAAGGGCTCATTCAATTGGAAATTGAAAGGACTAGTGCCTTTTTTAATAGTTGAAAGTGATTAGAGAGCCACTAACGCCCCTCTCACGCCCACCATTTTCCCAAACAAATACAATCAAAATTTTGAGATATCCATTTTATTCAACGTAGTTGAAATCTCTTGAAATTATGCCTTTTAGGATTATAGCCCCCTCAGAGCCCTCAGTGCAAGGGTTGTAAGTTATGCCCTGGGGGCATATAAAGTTTATATAGAAAGTTCTTGTAGAAATTCCAAAAAGAGCTCATTTGATTGGAAATTGAAATTGCCCTCTTTAATAGTCGAAAGTGAGTGGAGAGTAATCAACCCCCTCTTACGCCCACCATTTCCCCAAAAACATTCAATCAAAGTTTAGAGATAGCCATTTTGTTCAACATAGTTGAAAGCTCTGGAAATTACGTATTTAAGGATGACAAACCCCCCAGAGCCCCAAGGGCAAAGGTTGTAAGTTATACTTTGGGGGCATATAAGGTTTTTATAGATGGACGTGTCGTAAAACTTCAAAAGGGGCTCATTCAATTGGAAATTGAGAGGGCTAGTACCCCTTTTAATAGTCGAAAGTGATTGAAGGGTAACTAACCCCCCTTTCACGCCCACCATTCCTCCAAACACATCCAATCAAAATTTTGTAAATAAATAACCGAGTCAAACTCAAAACAAGCAGAAATTAACATAAGTTGGGCTCAAAACCCCTAAGCCTTCCCAAGGCCAGAACAAAATTTGCACTTTACTGAAAAAAATATAAATGTTCTTACTTTCATAACTTATTACTACTTGTTACTTATTACTTACTTTCATAACTTATATTAGCATACATTATAAAGCAGTGAGAAGTGGGAAAAGGTGAACAAACCTCAAACACTTGGTTAAGACCTGAATGCCATTTGTGTTTTACTGGAAATATTTTTTTTTTCGAGCTCTCTGTTCTCATTTGTCATAACATCAATTAAAAAAAGAAAGAAAAAAAAAACACCCTAATAATCAAGACTAATAAATGGACTAATAAAAGGAACAAATGAACATGGATTGACAATTTAATATTGCCTATACTGATATTCATTCCTGAAAGTCTCAGAAAAGTTTAGATTCATTTACATTACAAAAGAGGTCGTGTTTATATTTACATTGTTTTCAGGAAAGCGCAGATGGTGTTCTGGTTTTTAGAAAGCCTAGGAGGCGTTAGCCCCACCCCTGTTTGTGATAGTTTCTCTTCGTTCCGAGTTTTATTTATTTATTAATTAAAAAAACTTTTTCCACAAAATAAGTTTTTCAAAGAAAAGTAAAGAACTCCATTAAACAAAAAATGAGAAAAATAAAATCAAATAATCTACCAAGCGTGAAACTACCACAAATCAGCATCGATGAATAAATGAAACCCAAAACGAAAAGAAAGTACAATAAATAACCGACTCAAACTCAAAACAAGCAGAAATTAACATGAGTTGGGCTCAAAACCCCTATGCCCTCCCAAGGCCAGAACATAATTTGCACTTTACTGAAAAAAACGTTTTTACATTTATAACTTTAAAAAATCAAATAATATTAACATTTTGATTACTAAACGTCAGTATATGTATATTAAACTGACAATGCACATTCATTTGTATTTTTTTTCAGCAAAGCGCAAATAATGCTTTGGCCTTGGGAAGGCATAGGGGTTTTGAGCCCAGCTTAAGTTAATTTCTGCTAGTTTTGGGTTTGACTCGGTTATTTATTGTAATTTCCGTTCGTTTTGGGTTTTCCCAAAACCCAACTAGAGGACTGTTCGCAAGTGTATGTTTATGCTTTCTGTTTCTTTTATTATTCTTTGTATTTTTTGTCTTTTTATTTATCAATATTTATTGCATTAGGCACGTTAGAAATCCGATATGCAGCCAGTGTCATTACCTAGGATGAACATGTCTGCTAGGATGAACAGTTCGTGGTAACAATTTGTATGTAAGAAGCGACCCAGCTCAATAGTAACCGAAACGCTAAAAAACAGGAGTTTGATACCAATAGACACATCAAAAGAATTGGAATTTTATGCTGATTTCAAATATATAAGTTTCATCAAGTCTTACCCATCATAGGTTACGATAAAATTTGCCTTATTGTCGAAAAAAGGAGGAAACACCACCTAAAAGTGATAAAATCTTAATGAAAATCACACCATCAGATTCAGCGTATCAGAAAACCCTACAGTAGAGGTTTCAAGCTCCTGTCTGCAAAAATGTGGAATTTTGTAATTTTTTCCAGAAGAAAGATCACGGATGAGTGTTTATTTATTTGGTTTTTTCCCCAGGGCTGATCGTATCAATCCAGCGGTCCTAGAATATCGCGAGAGGGCTCCTTCGAACGGAAATTAAAAGTTATAGTGCCCTTTTTAAGTGACCAAAAATTGGAGGGCTACTAGGCCTCCTCCCACACTCATTTTTTTTCCAAAAGTTGCCCAATCAAAATTTTGAGACAGCCATTTTGTCCAGCATAGTCTGAAACCTAATAACTATATCTTTGAAGATGACTTAATCCCTCACAGTCCCTGGGAAAAGGGCTGCAAAGTTGAACTTTGCCCACTGTTTACATATAGCATTGGTTAATGGGAAGTACACAGACGTTTTCAGGAGGGATTTTTTCTGGGGGGGGGGGGTTCAGGGGAGGGAGTTACGTTGGAAGATTTTTCCATGGAGGATGTTTTCATGGGGAGAGGGTGAAAGGGGCGTCGGATTACCCACCATTATTTACAAAACTATCATAAATTAAATAAAAAGGAGCAAAAATAAAAGTTAAAACGAACAGAAATTATAACGTATATGAGAGGGGTTCGCGCCCTAGTCAATACCTCGCTCTTTACGCTAAAGTGTTTTTAGTACTTTCAAAAGAGCTATCTATTCTAATTAAACGGCCTTTGTGATTTATGGGGTCATTCTTAAAGATTTGTAGCAAAATTCAAACTTTAGCGTAAAGAACGAGGTATTGACTAGGGGGGCGAACCCCCTCACATACGTAATAATTTCTGTTCGTTTTAAGTTTTAATGTTGCTCCTTACTTTTAGTTGGAAAAACTTTTTCTTACTTAACTATTAAAAATAATCAACAGACGAATGAGATAGGATATCTTCGTATAAAAAAAAAACCGTCTCTAAATGAATGTGCACTAACAAAAAAAGCTGTTTTTCAAATATTCGATCTTCGGAGTATTTCCCCCAATGAGGTATATAGGCATAGTTCCTTTTTTATTTTATTCGTTTGTACAAACCTGGAAAGAAGGGATAATTAGTAACAATAATTCTGATTAGACCAAGTAATAATACTATGTCTTTTAGTAGATTATCACCAGCAATAGAACAAGAAGTACGGTAGGTCCAAAATCTTCAGATTTATATTCTAATAACCTAGCTGAAGTATGATACGTCAAATTCACTCACATATTATGCCTACATATTTATATCTCATTCCAGTCTATAGGCATAAGATAAATTCGTAGAATGACGGGCCAAGAGCACGTTTGACGAGGTGACGACAGTATTATTTACAGATCTGAGTATAAGTGAGGAGCTGAGAGTTGCAGACACTTACTATTTATGTTGATATAGCTAGAGATTCATAGTAAATGACAATTTACCATGTAAATTATTGTAAACAAGACTGATTGTTTCTGGTAAATATATTTGATTTTCCTTATACGGAAAAGCTTTTAAGGTAGTTCTATTCAACTTAGATTTTAAATGAATATATAATGAGTAACAGAAACGTTTCATAATTATAAGTAAAATCAACCAGGAGGTATTCGTGTTACATCTTGTTATAAGGAAACACTTTTCTATTAAATATTTTATTGTTCCCTGGGAAATAGGGAAGTGTCAGTAAAGTCTTTGAACGTGACAAAGGGCTAAAAATAATAATATTCCTTAGGGGAATTGCAAGAGAATTTCTCTTCTTGGCTCGTAAAAAATGTTTTATTACTATTTGAGCTTGAAGCAATCCAAGGGACTTGCTGCACATTTTACACCTTTCTGTCTCTTAAGATAATTCAAAACAAAATTTAGTAGCTATATTACAATCATCATTTTGGTCTAATTACACTTTAATGGTAGGAAACAGGTCATACTATTTTCAAAAGCTTCAAATGCTAGTAGTTGAGGGCTACCACTATATTCAGCAATAGTAGCAAGACAACCTAGTAATTTTCCAAACATCAGGTCTTAGCTTATCTTTGATCAAAGTCAGCATCAAACTTTTTTCTGGTGTGTGATGTTTCAACGTAATTAAAAACATGTATACAACGTGTTTAAGCATAAAAACATCCTATGGTAGGGATCGCGATAGCTACCCAAAAGTACAATAGGCTGGTAGGAGAAGTGTATAAAAGGGGAGTTTTAAACCTCAAGTGCAGGGCTTTCGACCATAGACATTGCAATCGTCCCCTTTTTATACATACCCTACCTTTCAACTCCAGCCATGACACCAAAAAGTACTATTTTTGGTCCCGTATAAATCAATACGACGGCGTTATCAAGACAAACTTACCAAAAAATAGCTTCGAAATAAGCCATTAAGCATCTCTATGCGATGTTCTAGTAGCCTGCTAGTTTTGCTAGTCAGTAAACAATTTAAGAAAATGACTAAGGGAACTGGGAGGGGGGGGGGTATATAAGACGAGGAATTGTAAACTTCCATAAATTTTGTCCAATAGGGATTCATTTATTAACCAATCTTACTTGCGAGCACTAGCTTCGATCGGAGTGACTCTCCTGCGCAAAATAACAGGTGATTCATCGATCGAACGCTTTCTTCTATCTACCTCAATCATCCTTCTTCTTGTTGCCGAATACGTCTCTCCACTTTTTAGCTCCCAAAAACTAGCTCGACTGGATCCAATCCTCCTGGTCTAAAAGGCTGAGAATAATTATTCTATAATTCGAAGAATTATAGTCCCCCCCCCCCACCTAAGCTGTCTTCTGGGAAATTGTAAGCTTCCATAAATTTTGTCCAATGGGGATTCATTAATTAACCAATCTTACTTGCGAGCACTAGCTTCGATCGGAGCGACCCTCCTGCGCAAGATAACTGGTGATTCATCGATCCAACGCTTTCTTCTATCTACCTCAATCATCTTCTGCTTGTTGACTTGTACGACTCTCCACTTTTTTAGCTCCCAAAAAACTAGCTCGACTGGATCCAATCTTCCTGCTCTAAAAGGCTGATAATAATCATTCTATAATTCGATGAATTATAATTCTCTTCCCCCCCCCACCTAAGCTGTCTTCTATCCAGCTCAGTCATCCATCTACTTAAGACCTGCAAAAGACATGACGTCGAAAATGGGTGCTCAATTTTTGTTGGGGCTCAGAAAAACTCGTTTGGGCCAACTCTAGGGGTACTGGAATAGAGCTAGTAGGACAGGCAATACCACCGCGAAAGACCAACTTCTACCTTTGAAGTAAAGATTTGATGTGGCTTCAATGACTGTCTTCAACAAAATATCGATTCACCTATTTCTGAGGAGCTTTCTTTCGACGTACCACCTCATCAAGACGACAAGGCAAACATATGACGCGCATCACGTTCTCACTACCTGAAGGAAAATATGCCTACAAAAAATACTTGACCTACAGCTTTGTACGGCGAAGCATTTTCCCTGAGGACTAAGTTTTAGTACAGTGGATTGATGCTCCGCTTGACAATACGGAGCCGAAGGTTCAATCCCCACTGCCGCAAGGTTGGACGACAGGCATTCTTGTACCTGTAATCACAGAAACAGTAACTGAAACGTCGATTCAAAGCCTTATGCGTCAGCAATGGATCTGAAGGATTTTTATCCTTTCCCTGTTGGAGTGGGAGATCATTCTATCGAAGTCGCTGTTGCTTCCTTCAAACGAAGGTTCCACAGATGAATAAAACCTACTTACTATCATGGGCAAGGAACTAGTGGTACATAGGGCAAGTATGATGTCCTTACCACCTTGAAAAAAATGCTACTTAATGGTGCAGTAAAGATTTCACATCTTCTTAAGGATAGTTTAAGTTCTAAATAGCTGGAATTTCATCGTGTAAATTTTGTACATTAAATTGGAGGGAACAGAAATGAGAAAAATGTTACATACATGCTAGGATACTTCCTCACATACCCCATCAAAACAAAGATAAGAATTTACAATGCCATTAATGATTCTTTATTTGTGAACCTTACCTTTCCTTGTAAAGCGTAGCCTATCGTAAGGTTTTGGACGGAGACCTTTTTTCTCTAATTCAAGCTGCTTCTCAATCCTCTCTTTCTGATCCAGTCTAGTGCGATGTTTTTGGCCATTTAAATGTACGTCCAGCTGTACTTGGGTAGGAGCAGTAACGGAGCATAATTTGCATTCAAATCTGTAACAAAAGTGACGGATGGAATACGTGAAATATAATAATATTAAAGAATAAAAATGAAGAATATAAAATTTTGACGTGTACATATGCTTATACTGACACGCTACGCAAAGGAGAGCATACAACCTCTAAAATTGAATCAATGACATTCTCTCTATAGGGACGCTACACTCTCTCCGCAATTTTAATATACATATTGTCGCTTGTTTTTTTTTTGTACATCCTAGAACTAATTTACTATAAATTAGCTAAAGAATTTGTCGCGATGTCACAAGCCAAGAGGCTCACTAGCTAATAGTAAATTATTCTCTCTGAAAAAAGCTGCAAGAGCTAAAACAATTAATTCGAGCATCAAGCCCCTCCTATAGAAATATATTTTGATATCTTTCCCTTTTCCTAAAGGCTTAAATTTGGTACACTGACGTGTACTTACTCTTATAGCTGCGCAAGTTGCACATAGGTAAAATCGAGAATTATAGTAAGCTATGATGCACTCGACAACCCCAGTCTGTAAAAGGGCTTTCTTAGGCCGAAGAAAACATTGCTATTGGCCTTTATTTTTGAATGGGAAAAGTCCGAACCAGACCTGCTCTCAATCAGAATCTGATTTAGTAGCTGCTTAACAGAATATTATGATCCCTCTGTCGGAAGTTTTTTGCAGGTCAACGAGAAATCCCCCTGACTTCAGATTACACTAATAGAGTACTAACAAATTATTGTTTTTCCATGACTACAGGTTTAATAACTTCTTTACGAGTTTGTCTAAACTTGCCACCCAAGAAAAATAAAAGGTCGATAATACGTACGACACGATGTATTTTTGATATGAAGCACGCAAATATCACATTTTTTCTTCAGGGGGAGGGGGTAGGGATAATCACTGCAAAAATCATTGATGATTTGAATAAGAATTGCCCAGAAATTCGTTAAAGTTTAGGATTTAGGGATCGACCTTGAATCCCTTTCCCTGCGTCAGTGGCGTTTCTGGCCTCTCTTGCGCCCCGGGAAAAATTTTGACTAGCACCCACTTCCTGTCCCCGGCAAGATTTTCAGGCCAAATTTGAACAAAATTTTCATTTATTAACAAGATTATTTTCAATTTATAAATTAATTAATAAAATACTTTTTTTATTTATTTTATTTATTATTTGAATTATTATTAATTATCTTAATTATTATTATTTAATTAGTTTTATTTTATTAATTTATTAATTATTTTAATGTATTAACTGCGATCGCTACTTTATTTGAATAAAATTTCAAAAATCACAAAATGATTATAACCGCTAGATTATTTATTTGAAATTTTGTGCCCCAGAAATTTCTGCGCTCCGGGCAAGTGCCCCCTCTGTCCGTCCCTAAAACCTCCCCTGCCCTGCGTAAGTTCCTGCATTTCGTGCCTACCTATATTTCCGGAGCCGCTTTAATGTAGATGCTACTGTACATCTATTAAATGTTCTATTAAATATTACATTTAGTTATTTTGTTGCAGAAAATAGAAGCAAATTTACAACAGCAGATAACAAGAACAGCAGATTTATAATAGCAAATTCAATACTAGAAGAAAGGTTCAAACAAGGTTGCCCATTGAAAGTTTATCTACAAAGAAAATGGCCTATTTATCAGAAAGCAATAGACACTTTTCTCTCTTATCCAGATGCTTTTATGTCTTAACATGGAAGAAAGAGCATAAATTTACACAAAACAATAGGGCTTGATTTAAAATACGGGATGAAAAATATGCTTGAAAAATTATAGCAGGGGAAAAAAGAGCATGAGCCTTTAAAGAAATTTCATATTTTATTTAATGTCTTCATTTTCTCATCTTTTTCCCATCTTTCTGAAATCAAAAAGCAAATGAACTTATTCTCTTGAACAAATTTGTAAATTCTTTCATTTTACGTTCATAAATTCATTAATTCGTTCCTTCATTTTACGTTTCTTTTCACGTAAAGTTGAGAAAATTTCAACTCTGATGCGTAATTTTCTTACGTAATGGAGCGCTAATTTTGGCCGTAAGCTCAGGAGCGATTCGTAAGATCTGAAGCGAAAACGTCGGAAAAATTTTGGTCTGAGAGGCTCTTAAGACTTGACGCTATTTTATATAATCTTACGGAGCAATTTTTTTCCTTTACGCAGACAGTGTAAAGAAGATTTAAACTCTATTTAGAATTTTAAATCAAGCCAGTTTCTGTTACGCTACGGAAACGCCAACACCCAAAATCCAATAGCAGCAACAAATGGAATTCCTTGAAAATTTTGAAAATAAATTATCCATTTTTTTCTAGAAAGCCTTTCACGCTTGATTAGAGCTTGGATCCCCCTCTCCATTCCACATTTTTACTTTCAAAAGGGTCTGCTTACGATGTTTACGAGGATTTCAAACGATGAAAATGATGGTTTTCAGAATTTTTACGATAGCCACTTAACATTAGACTTGTTTCGGTGTGAAAGTTTACACTTAACGTAACGTAACTTCACCACTTAGCACAGACAATTACATACGTAATTTGAAAGCCGCTTTATGGAGAAAAATTTGCCCGTAGCATAGGCAATGAAAAGTAGGTTCAAGGAACTTCTACGATACGTAAGTTTATGTTAAGTTAAGAAAAAGTCAATAAAGGAGCAACAAAGAGGAATTTCTTGATGAGCAATTAATAATATCTTTTTTTTTTTTTTTTTTTTTTTTTTTTTTTTTTTACAAACTTTTCTCTTAATAAGGCGGTTAATTCAGTAGCACAGCTGCATACATTTGGACTATCCAGTCTACAAGAGTTCATACATTGATACTATAGAATTATAACGAATTACATATAGATTTGAAACAAATTGCATCTCAGAAATTGCAAAAAAATCTATAATAAAAATGTCTTTCTGGAGTAGTATGACTAAATAGGCACCATCTAATTAAGTTCTCCGTAATTACTGTAATCTCCGTAATTACCATCTAATTAAGAACGTGTGAAAAGTATTCACAAGTTCACCGTTCGCTTGTAAGTAACTGGAGGCATGAAGAATGAGTTGTCTTAAAATGCCTGCTTTTGAAAGCAAAGAAACGTCAATGAAAGGAGGTAGTATTGGTTTGCGTGTATAAAAAAAAAAAAAAAAAAAAAAAAAAAAAAAAAAAAAAAAAAAAAAAAAAAAAAAAAAAAAAAAAAAAAAAAAAAAAAAAAAAAAAGAAGCTTGGACCTCATGCACTTGAACTACTAGGGAGCGAAACTCAAGTCAAAGCCAAAGGAGATCATAAAGTGAAAGGGTTAGAAAAATTGGAGGCGATACTACTACTACTACTGCTACTAATAACTCACTGCAGAACCAAGCCGCCCGAGGCCAACACAGCAAAGCACGCTTCTCCTCCATCCCAATCTATTCAAAGCATCCCTCTTTACAGTCTCCCAGGAAGTCCCCGTTTCCCTTAAATTTTCCTTACGTCATCCTCCTGTCCCAGCTGGGGACGACCTGCTTTTTATTTGGCCCTAGACGGTAAGTCAACAAGGAATATAAAAAAAAGTGACAGATAACGACCTAACCGCAAGGAAGCCTCTTTTTTTAACTTCGACTGTAACTTTTGGTTACAGTTACCTTTGGTTCAATTTATAAATAAATTAATAAAATACTTTTTTTTTATTTTTTGTATTTATTATTTGAATTATTATTAATTATCTTAATTATTATTATTTAATTAGTTTTATTTTATCAATTTATATTAATTTTTGGTTCAATTTATAAATTAATTAATAAAATACTTTTTTCTTACTTTTTTTATTTATTATTTGAATTATGATTAATTATCTTAATTATTATTATTTAATTAGTATTATTTTATTAATTTATTAATTATTCTAATGTATTAACTGCGATCTCTACTTTATTTGAATAAAATTTCAAAAATCACAAAATGTTTATAATCGCTAGATTATTTATTAGAATATATATATATAGAAATATATAGGTCCTAGACGGTAAGTCAACAAGGAATATAAAAAAAAGTGACAGATAACGACCTAACCGCAAGGAAGCGGCTCTTCTTTTAACTTCGACTGTAACTTTTGGTACTATATCAGAAGAACAAACTTGTAAGAAATCCTTCGGCTCCTAGACCAACGAGGCAAATACAAAAAGCACTTGCGAATAAAAATTCTACCAGTAGCAGGCCTTAGGGCTTTTAAATACATTTATGTCTGGGTGTTGAAAATATCGGTTGCTTAATTGTTTCTGAGTTCACTTCCTGCTTTGGTCCGATTTCCACACGCATCGGACCTTCCTTGTCGCAACCAGATCATTTTTTTTTTGTTGGTAGATAATTAAAGCTGGGAATGCTTTAGATGAAGAAAAAAAATTCTAGTAATCAATACAATTAAAGAAAAAGATTAGAGAATTACTATAGTCAAATTCTGAGTTTTAAATATACTTACTTTAGTGGCAGTTCATTAATATTATGTGTGTGTTTGTAATAAAGTGTTATGTCTGAACTGCAATGATTTTCCATCTCTTCCTTTTTTAAGCTATTTTAATTAATTGTTCTAAACCAACAGGTGATTTCTGTTTTTTGAACAAACTGTTTATTATGTTTTTGTATGACTGATTTGCATTAAGGTATGACTGATTACACATTTTTGTCTGACTGATTTGCATTAAGCACAGTGGATTGATGCTCAGCTTGGCAATACGGAAGCCGGGGTTCGATCCCTGCTGCCGCAAGGTTTGGCAACAGACCTGCCAACTGTTTCTTTAAAAAAGACCCAACAACTTAAACGTTGATTCGAAGCCATACGTACCATCAATGGCCGAGGAGGATCCTTACCCTTTTGGCTCTGGGAGGTCCATGGAACATGAACCATCCTTCAGCAAAATTTCAGCATAACATCAACCAGGTATGTTTTAGAACTTTGTTTTACAAATAAACTTGAAAAAATCAACATATCTTATTTGTTTTTCAAGCTTTTATTCGTATTCACAGATTTTAGGTACTGTGCATACCAGTAGCCGCCATATTTGGCTCACGTCCTGGAGGCATTCCATGTCTCACATAAGGGGAAGTTTTTTAATTAGCCTTTGTAGATAATTTTAAGAATACTGAGGATTTTTCCTCATTATTCTACCGAACAGCACCTAACAAAACAGAAATAAACAATGAAATCCCGGTCTCCTTTGCAGCATTAGATTTTTTAAACCCATGATTAAGCTCAGCTAGACCTTTCAGCGGCTCTTTTGCAAAAAAAAGAAAAGAAAAGAAAATTCGTATGATGGGCTGCCAGAATGTTTTATGGCAAAACAATTTTAAAAAATAAAGTTCTTAATTTAATTTTTTCCACTCTATTATTTCTTCCATTTGGATTTTTACTAATTTTAGGTTCAGACAAAGAAATAAAAAGTTTGTCAACCTGTTAATAAAAATATTTGAAAAAGAAGAACACTACATTTAAAGAGATATTTAAAACCAGAAAAAGAGGTGTCATAACAGTCAGGCGCATCAGAAAGCTGGATAATGTTCTGCCTACTTGAAAAAAAATATATAACCCATAATACTCTTCTTGGGATGTTTAGTGTTTCCATCAGACACCGGAGGAGATGTCTGTATTTTCTCGAAACGTTTTTGGGCACGAGTATGTTAAGCGAGAATATCTAAATGTTGTATGTGAAAACCATTTTGTAACGATACCAATGTGTTCATCCGATTCCATAAGTTTTCCATTGCTTGGGCAACACTAACAACTTAATTTGTAACATTTTTCAGTGTTATATAACCAAAATGGCAAAGCCTCTGGTCTGGTCCATGCCTACCTAACCAGCGACACTGTCTTTTTTTGAGAAATATGAACTTTTCACATTTTTATATAATTCGGGTTGTACTTCCAAAATGGACCACGTCGCACCAAACTTTATCTTTGCGCAAAAAGTTACGATTGACTCTAAATATGCATTTAGTGAACACCTGAGAGATTCACCCAACTAAAAGACGAGGCCCCCCCCAGGTTTTTTTTCAAATCAGAACGGAATGAAGTTGATAAAAGCCTACATCAAGATAACTGTTTTTTATGTTTGCGGCAGTTTTACAATTTACAGATTATATTTTTTCAGTTAACGCTTACCAAAACATATTTCCTCCTTGACCTTACTAATGAAGAATCCTGATTCTCTTTTTGCCATTGTGGCAGGTAAAACAATAAAACATTCTGTCTCACTAAAAGTATATTGGCCTTTTTTAATGGCCAAGATATATCTCGTGCATGCAGCAGCTGGCTTCCGTTCCGGCTACACTTAACTGGCTACACTAAAGCATAGTTATAGAAAGTGTGTACTTGCTAAACAATATAGTGCCATGCCTCTGCCCAACGTATTTTACATCTCCCGTCTATGGAATTCTTTATCAAAGATTGAACAATTAAAGGTTTTTCAGGGCTTGTAGTTATTTGAAATTTATGTTAATTTGACTAGTATTTTTCCGAACTAATTTCATTTTAGAAAAATATTCAGTATCTGATCCGCTAGTGGTTATAATTGCATTTTCAAGATAAGACTGTATCATTCGTTTTCTATTTTTGCATTTTCATATAGTATACATGCGTCACTATGGATAATTTTTTGTTCTGCGCTCCTTTTGTGCACAAGCAAAATTTTTCTTGAGGTTTTTTACCCTGTCTTAATTTTTTACTTGTTCAAATTGCTTCTTTTTTATATTTTGTAAGATGGAAAAAAAAAATATTTTACCTCATAGTAAATACAAGAAGAAATAAGACTTGGAAGGAGAATATAAACAATGGAAGCACCGCATTTCTTCAAAAAGGCTATATTTTTATTGGTGAACTGGTTTATGCACCCCCAACCTTCCAAAAAGTCACCGATGTTAAATTAACTACCACAATATGTATATTCTCTATCTGACTCCCTATATGTATATAGGGAGTCAGACTCTATCTGACTCCCTGACTCCCTAATAATATCCAAGCTGAAAGGAGAAAAAAAAACACTTTTTTTCACTCCAGCAGGAACTTTCACCAAATTTACATATAACTGGACTTGCTAGAAATTCCAACACCGCAACTCTGGTTTCTCAAAATAGAACCTTGGATATTCTAAACCGGCCTCTGTTTATGGGAGTTATTCTCAATATGAGTGCAGATTAGGGCATTAGCAGTTTTTCAAGGTCAATAAGGGGAAAAGAAACTTAGTGATACGTCAACTCAAAGATAAGGACCACTCTAAATTTCTTCATTTCAAAGGGCAAAAAAGAAAAGGGACGTTTTATATTTACGAGAGAAAAAGAAAATCTCCATCAAATGCCATAACTACGGAGAGCTAAATATTCTAGGATAAGAGGAAAAACCAAAAGAAAGGAGTTAAAAAAGAAACATGACAGAATAATTCACTTCATGAGACAAGTATGCAGCCACATATGAAAGCTACCTTTAAAAAAGTCTATCTGTAAGTAAACATAAGTTCTACTGAAAGATTCCACAATTATGGCACAGCGAAAGATAAAGCACTGAAAGTAAAACATAATATTTGACTTTGACAACGACAGAGGAACATCATTAAACGAATATAAAAATAATCGCCATAATTAGTAGGCTCATACATTCATTTATAGACATCATACGACCAAAAGGTACGTATTGTTTACGTATTTCTTTAATTTGGCAAGCGGGGATAAAAACGAATAATACGGCAAAAAAAAAAGAAAAAACGAAGGCTGACGTTGACAATGCCTTTAAGAAAATGGGATTAGAGTTCATTGGTTAACAAAAAGATAAAGTATTAAATGGCGTATAACAGGCATGTACGTTGAAATACTAAAATGAATGAAATGAAAAAGAAGAAATAAAATAAGGAGTAAAATAAAAGGAAAGAAAGGAATAAAACCATAAGTGAAAAGGGTAAAAAAAAGACAACACAAAAATAGGTGTACTTTTTAATATAAACAGGGTTCACAACTATCAGCAAAAGCTGATTTCAGCCTGCAAGTTTCTAGGTAAAGGGAGAAGTAAATGCGGATAAATAATTACTCAGCATGTTTTCCAGCCTCCCTTTTCTTTCCGTCGTAGCCACTCCTTTTTCTGCTAGACATAGATACAAGATGCTGTAATTATGCGATGTTCGCCCTGAGCTTTAACAACAGAAAGCCGGTGAAATACGTTTAGACCACAGTAGATAATAGACCGCATCCCGGAAATCATGGAAGGACTATGAGTGTATTATTGGGCTAATCGTGTACAGATCAAAGAAGATCCATCCTCATGTCAAACTCGAATTTTTGTGTAGATAGCCTACTGGATTTTTGTAAGGGACAGCCGAAGGTAATCAGTGCGACTGAGGTTACGACGAGTTACTTTTACCTTACAAAACTCTCAACCTTAGACTGCTAGACAACTTTTCTCCCTATTGTTACAACCAATATAGATAGTTTTTTAATACACTGCATGAGCACACAGGGAGACTAGGAAGGAGAGAAGGGGGAGAGTCCTCTTCACTGTTTGGGTGTTCCTACCTTGCAAAGTAGTCCAATATAACTCCTAACCTTAGAACACAATACAATATGTACCCTTACAGCTCGGCCAGAGCCAAAAACGGTAATGAACATGTAAAAAAATCACTAGTTTTGTAGTGTCTCTGGACATAGGGAATCCTTTGCAGCTACCCTTGCAACTCTGCCACAACCAAAACATTATTCAATGCATAAACCAAAGTCAATAACATTTAAACGACATAGCGTGTAGAGGCTAGAGATAGACCCCCTCAGAAGACTTTTCAAGAACCCGCTCCCCCCTCTGCTAGTTATATTCTGAAACAGAGGTTTATGGTTTTTAAATACATACTTTTTTGAAGCGTCACATCCAGGCTCCTAGGAAAATGGTAACAAACCCAAATCAAATTTTTGTCCATTCCCAACAATGCTCCACAAGGATAAAAACATCATCTTTCAGATCGAAAAGTCAAGGTAAGAGAAAACAAAAAGAAAGGAAAAGCCAACTTACATATATTTAACAGTAGTATTTGTGTCAATTGGAATAAGAGTGGCCAGATTTTTAAGTTTTTGTCCACTGTCTGTTTCGTAGGTCTTGCCACTAATAGCTGATCCGCCGCCACCAAGAGGAACCAAATTTGCCGAGAAACTGTTTTGCTGTCTCTTCTCTAATTCGCTGGTTAATCGTTGAGGCCTGAAAATAGCGAAGCTGTATATAGCACCCACGTTATGAAAAAGAAAGAAATTGACATTTATTTTCTAGTGAGCACTTTAATCAGGAACGCACTTAAAAGATTAGTTTCTGAGTGGTGGTACAATTTTGAAATAAAACAAAAGTAAAGCTAAAATTGTACGAACAATAGGTGTAACTACGAAGAGATCGTAAAAACACTGCGAGTTCAGGGGGTCCATGGCCCAAACCACTCCCAAATCTTGTTATTTGGCTGAACAGAGATCATTATCTAAAGATAGTTTAAAAAAAGAAAATAATAAAAATCCTTGAAGTTAGTCATCAGTTCTCAAAAATATAGGGGAGGGGCAAAATACATTCTTCAAAACCTGAACGAGGACAATTTTGAGTTTTTTTTTTCTTCAATTTTTTAACGAAAATACAAAAAAGTACCTTTCAATAGAAATACATAAAAAAGGAAATTTAAAATCTGGGAGGGGACAAAAGTCCATCATGTTTGTGATATTCTAGTCTAATAAGTAGAGTTAATCCACCTGGTTCCCGAAAGCCATATTTTGTGGACCATGTGGCTTTTGGCTCTGTCCCACTTGCCAGTCTATAATAAAAGTAAGACTAAGATGGCTTGGCTCCACTCTAAAGATGAAGTCTGAAAAGATGCCAAAGACTGCAACGCTGCCACTTTCCGGTATTCCGGAATTTTCCGGGAATTCAACAATTCTAATGAATTCAAAACTAAACACAAATGTCATTTAGACAAGTGAAACTGAACATTTTATCAGAAGCTGAGTGGGAAATAAGTTATTTATTATTAAAACACTAATCAAGGAGGGGGCAAAACTCTTCTCTTGCCATTGAGTCTGTTTGTTCTTAAAGGGCAAACTTCATTAGACCTAAAGCTACCTTCTCTCAGGCAATTTTGGAGGATTATTCTAAAAACAAATTTCGAAAAAGAAGTTTTTTTAATGAGAAAGAAGTTATGAGAAAAGAAGCTATGGAAAAAAAAGAAGTTATATATTATGAACAGTGTGCTTTAATTTTCAAAACATCTTTGACAAACAATCGACAAAACAATCGACGAGAAACAATTTGTAGTTTTATTTGACTATAATTTATTTTTTATTTTGGAATGTTACAAGCGAAAACCATATATTCAAGTGACCTGAATTTATTTTTTTCTCGTCGTAAGATTTATTTATCCATCTAAATCAGTATCTGTTATCTTTATGTTTAATATGGCAATTTATTTTAATTTCTGCTAGTTTTGGGTTTCATTCATTCTCTGATAGTAATTTCTAATTGTTCTGGGTTTGAATTATTATACGAATTTATTTCTGTTCGTCTTTAGTGTAATATGCATCTTTACTTTTCTTTGGAAAACTTCTTTTTGAAAATGATACACCCTTTTGACAATCGGGATACACACAGTGTATTTCAATCAAGTACAAAATCTCCCTCAACATTCTCTGAAATTTTAAGCCTAATACCCTAAAATATTTACAGGACAACACAGACATACCTTTTTGACAATCAAGATGCATACGGTGTCTTTAGATTTATTTCAACATCCCAATCTACATATTCTATAAGTTTCAACTTTACAATCCTAGCCGTTCCCTATAAATAGTACCTTCACCCATTGACAACTGGGATGTACAATTTTCTGTAAGTTCAACGTCTCACTCAACAATTCTCTGAATGTTTCAATATGATATCCTTTCCTAACTGATCCTGAGATTTCCAACTAAATAACCTTAGTCGTTCGTGACATATTGCAGAAAAAGCCGTTTTGACAGCTTGGATGCACTGTGCCATTTCGCCAATCAGGATGCAGCCTAACTCTTTTGATTTAATTTAATAATTGTAGTTGTAATGGGAGAAGTTTCACTAGTACTTTCAGTCACAGTCACAATCACAGTAGTAGTCACAGTGGCAAGTAGTAGCAGTTGTAGTCACGTGTTGTCTCATTCGCAATCACAAGTTGTCGCAGTCGCAAGTAGTCGCAGCCCAGATGAAAGTAGCCGCAGCAGAAGCAGTCAAGTTACATTCGTATATGCAAGTAGTTGTAATTGCAGTCATACATTGTCGCAATCAAAAGTATTCACAGTCTTAAATAATCGCAGTCGCAAATAGTCATAGTCACAAGTTCCCTGTCTCAGATGCAAGCAGTCAAAGCCGCCGTAGCCGTCACAAGCAGTCGTAATCCCAGTCACAAGCAGTCGTAGTCGAAGTCACATGAAGTCACACTTGCAATTAGTCACAATCGCAATTTAGTCAAAGTCGCAGGTAGACGCAGTTGCAGTCACAGAGATAGTACCAATAACGTTATTGAAAGTTTTAAATTAATACCCTTTAACACTCCTGAGATATTCGACATACACCCTTTTGATAACCTGTATGTATAGTGTCTACTGATTTAGTTTAACATATTCCTCAACATTCCCTGAAGTTTCAGCTTAATATCCTTAGCCTTTTCTGACACAGCCAGGATCAAATTTTCACCCACCCACCCCCTTTCCTAATGATATATCATGTATCTAAACAATTGGCAAATTGCATCATTTACAATCCCTTCCCCGGGGGCTGTAGGGGGCATGGCATCTTAAGAGTCATTATTACTAGATCTTTTGATTATTTTGAAAAATTGGCTATTTCAGAATTTTGATAAGTGTTGAGAGGGGGAGGGCACCTAAAAAGAAAAAGGGGACCCTTTGTCCTCCAAACCCTTTTCAACATGCTATGAAAGTTCAAACTTAATATACTCCACCGTTCCTGATATACTACTTGTCCGCCCTTTTGACAACCACCATGCAAATGGTGCGTTTTGATTTCGTTTAACGTCCATTCTCAACACTTTTTGAGAGTAGTTGCAAGTCGAAGCAGTCACAGTCACAGTCACAAGTTGTCCCAATCACAACTAGTTGCATTACTAGTAGTAACCCTGAAGGTTTCAAATTAATACCCTTAGTAGGTTCTACTGCAGATTTCCCCTTTTGATAACCTGGATGCAGATAGTGTTTTTTGATGTAGTTCATAATTTCCCTCAACATTTCATGAAGTTTCACCTTAACATCCTTAGGTTTTTCGATCACACCCAGGATCAAACATTCCCCTTTCCCCAATGATAAAGCCCGTATGTAAACGATGGGCAAATTACGTAATTTACAACCTTTGACCCGGTGGCTGCGGGGCCTTAGCATCCCCGAAGGCATAGTTATTAGACTTTTTGACTATACTTTTTTCAAAATGTTGTACAGTGGGCATTTAAATAGGGCAGGCAGGACACAGGCTGTCTACCCTCCAATTGCTTTCGAACATCTTTCTGAGCATACCATGAAGTTAATACACTCAGCCGTCCCTGAGAAATTGCAGGTACACCCTTTTGACAAAAAGCGTGAATACAGTGTGTTTTGATTTTGTTCAATATTTCCCTCTTTATTTTCTGGAAGTAGTCGCAAAAAAGTAGTAGTCAAAGTCACTAATAGTTGCAGTTACAGTTGTGAGCAGCCGCCGTTGCATTCGCAGTCAAGGCTGCAAATAATCATAGTTGAAAATAGTCGCCGTCGCAATTAATTTTAGCTGGGGTCACAAGTGGTCGCAGTTTCAGTCATACTGCCAGTAGCAGTAGTATTGCCCCTGAAATTTTTAACAAAGCACCCACAGGCGTTCCTTAGACGTTACTGATACTTCCTTTTGGCAACCATCCTGAAGATAATGTGTTTTGATTTTGTCGATATACCCCTCGACATATCCTGAAAATGTCACATTAATACTATAAGCATTGTTGGACATCCATAAATAAAACCAGTTTGTCTAAAAAAGAAACTTTATATATAAACAATGGACAACTTGTAGAACTTACAGTCCTTGCTCCAGGGGCTTTTGGGGTTAAGTGATCTCCAGAGGCATAGCTATTTGATCTTTCGATTGTTTTGAACAAGATGGCTATTTAAAAATTTGATCAGATGTATTTAGGGGGATGGCAGCTAACATGGGCATGGGAGGGAGGTTGGTTGCCTTCCGACAAGTATTTAACACCCCCCCCCCCCCTTAACATGCCCCTGAAGGTTCAACTTAAACCTCAGTCGTCCTCAAGATATCACAGATGCCTTTTCGATAAACTGGATGCATCTCTTTTGATTTAATACAACACACCGCTCAACATTTCCCGAAATTTCTCCTTAATACCCTTAGTCTTTTCGAACACAATACCAGAATAAAACCTTTCCTCTTTTCTCAATGATAAATCATGCATGCAAACAATGAGTAAATTGCGTAATTTACAATCCTCGCCCTGGGGGCTCTGGGGAGTATCACATCCCCAGATGCATATCTATTAGAACTTTGAATATTTTTAACAATTTTTTTTTTCAAACTTCGATTAGTCTTGAGCGAAATGGGGATCTAACAAGGGCAAGAGCAAGGGGGCTAGTTGCTTTCCAATAGCTTCAGTATCCCCCTAAACATACCCTGAGAGTGTTAACTTAATACCCTCAGCCGATCCTTAGATATTCCTGATACGCCCTTTTGAGAACTAAGAGTCATATAGTGTGTGCTGATTTTGTTCTACACTCCTTTCACCATATTATTAAAGTTTCTTCTTAATATCCTACGCCTTTCTTGAGACCAACGATCACTGGGCAATTTGCAAAGCTTACAGCTCTTGCCCCAGGAGCTGTGGGGGGGGGGGGGGGGTCTTCAACCTGGAGGTACAATTATTTACATTTAGACTATTTTAAACAAAACGAATATTTCAAAATTTTAATAGGATGTCTTTAAGGGTAAAAAAGGCCTGGGACAGGGCTGGTTGCCCTCCGATCAATTATGACTCGCAAAAAAGGTACCCGCACTTTTGATGTCCAATTGAATGAGCTCCATCCGAAATTTATACGACCAGCCCTTCTATATAAAGTGACTCTGTAGAGAAACATTAATAAGAATACAATTCAGCCTTATGGCTATTTACTATAGGCAACGGTAGAGTATTGTCTTTGATTATATATAGGTGACAAGGCGAAAGGATTTTTATATTATTCCGTCCATGGGGTCAAGATAAAAAAAAAAAAAAAAAAAAAAAAAAAAAAAAAAAAAAAAAAAAAAAAAAAAAAAAAAAAAAACTTCTGCGAACTTGGTAAAACATCCTATATAGTAGAGCTTTTCAATATCACCATACCGCTCCATGATCCAAGTAGAGTACGAAACCGCGTAGCATTCTTAAAACAAAAATGTATAAAAGAAAACTAAAACTGGAAAGGTGTTAATAGGACACAATGTCCACATAAAAATTGAAACATAGAAGACATAAACATATCTTTTTTATAAATTCCAATTGTAGTGGTTTCACTGACATTAATTAGTGAAATTTTTAAAAAACTTTCAAGATGCTTCTCGGGTAAAACAAAGAGTTTTTCTATCATGATGTCTTTTCCACATCCCTTTTATTTTTTATTTCTTCTTTCGTTCCTAGTATTACAAGAGGGTAACTAAGAACTGAGCGTAGTATAGCTGACGGAAGAAAATTGGTGAATAGGATCTATTCACTGAACTCGACGGTGCGAAAAGACTAGCTTTTTCTTTCTCTGAAAACATAAGAGCTGAGAAAAAAAGATATAAAACAGTTTGATCTGAGAGATCTAAGGAAACTTCCATTATTAAGCTAATCCAAGCCCAATATTATTTAGTTAAGTTCAAAAAGAGATCACTCAAGATAGAATAGAAATCCTTAAAGAATAAAATAGAAATCCAAGATTAAAAGAATAGAAATTCATGTTATTGTATTTGCAAAAAAGTCTTCTGTTGTATTTAACTGTAACTTCAAGCCGATTCCGTGTAAAGATGCGTTAGACTTTTGGACATTTTCAGAAATCGCCGTTTGTAGTACCTTTTTAAAATTACGTTGATGATGTCGAGTTCAAGGTTACAACTATTTAGAAGCATATCTAGTAACTAAGCTCGGGCTGGTCTCTACAAAATTCAAAAATGACAAACCCACTGACTTACCACATCAAAATAAAAAGAAGGGGCCATGTACTCAATTCCTTACTGAACACTCGAAATGTGGAGATAGATGTCACAGGCATGGAGCTAAAAACTGAGCGCAGGCTCCGAGGTAGAAAGGATATGACTGAGGGTGTAAATGCAGTATACAAGATTAGGGAAAAGTGGTTTCCGTCTATAGTCTGAAGATCTACTAGGGGCAGAAATACATGACATCACAGCAAGGACGGACTAGTTTGGATTTTATTCTCATGTCAAGTTCTTGATAATTAAGATGTCATTTGAAATTCTGTTCTCACAAATGTTACCTGACTAACACTTTTCTGCTTAACATACATCAGTGAAAAGTTTGCGTTCTTTTTTTTTCAGTGAAAAAGTAACGTTTCACAGAAGACATAATTGCACGCACAAAGCAGACACGTGCCTCGTAGAAACGTGAATATGCCCCTTGAAGCGTTAAAAAATTACCAGAGAAGCGTAAATAATAACCTCAAATAGTTATTCTCCATTAGGAAAAAGAGCTTTACTAATAAAGAGAGCCTCAAGACTCTCATTGTTTAGCATATACACTTTATTTTCATTTAGTTAAGCAATGTGCTGAACATTGTCAAACATACATTTGGTAATTTTATTGGCGACCTCTTTTGATTAGTTGGGCCAACGCTTCAGTCTTTGCAAGTAATCAAAACTTTCCCCCGGGGACAAACAAAAAACAGGTCGTCCCCAACTGGAGTGGAGGGGTTTATAAGAAAAGATTCGAGGGAAATTTGAATTCCATTGAAAGAGTAAAGAACGAAGCTTTGAACAGACTGGGGTGTGGAGGAACGTGTAAAGCTGTGTTAACCAAGAGCGCATTGCTGCTATAAAGAGTTGTTAGTACGAGAGGCCATACTTATCCAGCCTAAAGTCCATTACTGTAAATAAAAATCTTATCCAACCTAAAGTCCATTACTGTAAATAAGTTATCTTTTAAATTTCCAACCTTTTCATATTTCAAGAACATATATTTCGCGGAATCTCATTCACAAATGTCACTTTTCCCCTCTGCTAAGGGAATGCCTTTTCTCAAATTGCCGAAATATTCAAAGGTACTTCAAATTAATGCAATCTTAGAACATTCAACTTATAATTCAAAATCTAGAAGTTATATTGAAGCTATGGATACTTTATGAGATAACATTAAAATATCTGCACGTATTTGAGGTTGAAAGGATCTTGAGTGCTTGAAAAGTGCCATTATACCTTAAATTCCCTTGTTTTATTGTATGGATAAATATATAATATAATATACAATATATAATATATATATATTATATATATATATATATATATATATATATATAATATATAATAACATATAATAATATATATAATATATAATAAATTGTAATTACGAATGACGAATCCAGTTAAGGTGGAAACAGGTTGCTTCGTAATAGCTTATATTTCGAGAAAGTGCATAGGACCTATTTCTCAAGCCTGACGATTTATGAGGGTGGAAATTCCATCAACCCATCCCTCTCAATGCATGAACTATACGAAAAATATAAAGCAATACTGAGGAGTCTGAAAATTTTAAGAGATGAGCACTGAAAGACCCCACCACTCCTTATGCGGCTCTTTAGACTGGTTAGACTAATAAGAGAATGACATCAAATACCAGGAATAATGTCAAAAGGGAGCATTGTGCAAGTAAAAATAGAATCTTTCTGGTTTCATAGTCTTTGCCATATACCAATTTGACAATCAAAAACTGCCATGTATGTCAATTTTTTAACATAGGTCACTAGAATGGCCTTCTTAAAGTTAATGGATTTTTTTCTGGAAATTACTTGAGTCAAATATAATTTGTTTTTAATTAAAATTAGATCTGAAAAAAAACGTATTGAGTTGAAAATTCATGGTATATTATGGTATTATTCATTATTAGCGTTATTTGGTTCATTTTGAAAATAGACTAGTGTAGGTTTCGAACGAAGGTTTTCAAACTTAAGTATTATTTGGGGATTGAAAAATATCCTGAAATTCAATAAAGGATTAAGTTTAATTAATACTCATTATTTGCAATTACACGTACATGTAAATGCCGATTTTATTTTATTTTCAAGATTGTTTTCAGACTACCATTTTACCGTTTACTATGCACAGCACTCTTTAGTAATAGCAATCTTTACATTGAAGTAATTACAAAGATGAAAGCAGAATATAAAAAATAACTGTAAAAAATAATGATGTTACTAAACATACAAGGTAGCATATCTGGCGCAATTTAACCACCCTGCTGTGTTGTAATACATATCCATTCGAAGCTTCGACTTCTAATTCTAATATTGGCAACTCACATAATTCTGAGCCGTACTTTTTACAATCTGTCACCTTTCACTAGTTAAACCCGGCAGCCAGGATAATCTTCCTTCCATTACATCCCTAGACAGAGGGATCGAACTGTGTTTTCGGACACTTTCTGTTTAATATAGAATATTTCAAACATGTGCCACAGATTATCCTCAGACGATTCCCCCGGAAAATATCTAGTATATCTTTCCGCATTTGTATACGAATCTTCCAGAAATCTCTTATGTTCCCAATCAATTTGGCTGCATTTGTTACTTTTTTCAAAGTTGTTCCCCACCCCCTCACTGAAAACATTTCCATACAAGTCTGGTTAAAAACATTTGAATGTAGGCTAGTGTATACCAGCCTTCTAATTTCTTAATCTTGAAACCCATGTGTGGGTAAGTTAAAAATACATTTACTCGTTTAATGGCTCTCTTTTCTTTATACCTTTGTTCTTATATTTCGCTCAAGCATATTTTTTCTGCTGAACCTTTTTTTTAAATAAACCCACCTCCTCTCCTCTCACTGACGACAAATTTTAAATTCAAATACATCTAAGTTTAACTTTAGACGTCACCTACTCTTTTTATTAAATAGTAGCCGAACTGGACACACTTCAAGTCACCATATACTACCAAAAACCATCCAATAAAAAAAAAAAAAATTGCCATTCCCGTGGAAAAAGCGTCCTCCCTCAACAGGAAGCCCTTCATACGGTGGCTATTTCTTACCATGCCTCTGAACTCTTCCGGATGGTGACCCTACGTGTCTCCTATAAAAACAAATAATAATAATAAAAAAATTCAAAATAAACAAATTAATATAAAAATAATAAAACAAATAAACCAAATTATCTATCAGTATAACTTTCTTTTACAAAAAAATACACCAACATATTTACAAATTACAAAGACCTCAAAGAAAGTTATAATGATACCACATTTCAACTTTATCTTTTCATTTTTCCCTTTTAACTATACTTCGGCTACTATTTAACTCCAAAAACAAAACAAAAGCAAAATTACAAAAAATGGCAACGCTGTTTTACCCATTGCTACTTACACTGAGATACACACTCACAAAATATCTTCTCAAACATAACCTACATCTTTCCAATAAACTGTTCAACCAACAACTCCATCCACTTAATATCCACTAGTTCATTCCACCTTTCAGTTTCACTTAAACGCGCTATCATTCTCCTACAATCATAACCAAACCTTCTTAACTCAATCCCTTTTCTCTTCTTCCTTCTTTTCCATATATATTTACATAATTTCATCACAATCAACACCACAGCTCGCTCTCTCCTCTCATTTCCAGGGATTTCTACATTCAGTTTAATCAACCTTATCTTATCTTCCTCCGTATTCCAAATTACTCCACGATCTCTTAAGGCACTAAAACACTTATCTACAATTCCTTCATTATATTTACAATTGAAAAATTCGTGCTTCCAGCAAGCCTTGGTTTTTCATTTCTCGAATACACCATATTACTTCATGGAGTTTCTCTGGCACATCCCTGATCATTTTTTGTTTTGCTAGTTCATCCTTCTCAGTATTTATCACTGGTAGGGCCCATCCTCTTATTATTTCACCGTCAATCCATTTACTACAGATCATCTCACAGACGTTTCTAATTCTCAGAGACTTACACACCTTTCGGGAATTTATAACACCAAGACCCCCCTCTTCTCGGGGCACATACAACATTTTCATTTCAAGCTTTCCCCTCCAAACAAAACGCCAAATGCTCCTTTCTAACTTTTTAGCATACTTTTCTTCAAGATTAAAAGCCGGTGCCAGATGAAATAGCAGTGGGAGAGCATACGTGTTTACATACACTACTCTCTCAAACATTGACACGAAATGTGTTCTTTGATGGGCTACCAGCAACCCCTCAAACTTTTACACACGCTCTTCCCACAAATTTTCCACATTCACCGTTCTTTCAAAAAGTGCACCCAATACTTTCACTGACTGAGCCTCCTCGCCCCAGACGCTATCATCTAACCGTGCGCACTCACCTATGTTTAGCAACTGGCTCTTTTTTCTGTGTATTTTTACCAAGAAATGCTCCTCATACCACATTATTCCTCTCACCAATTCCATCAAATCAGCCATACTCCCAGGAAGGAAGGCCCCATCGTCCACGAAAGCCAGTGATTTCAAGGAGATATTCGTCGTAATGGCAATCCCCTGTATCCGCCGTTCAACATACTTAAAAAGGGGATCTATATAAAGTTCGAATAAATAAGGGGCACTCGGATCCCCTTGTCGCACTGTCTTTTCAAGCTTTAGCCTTCCACTAGTGTAACCATTTATATTCACAACGGCCATCGGGTTCTTATATAAATTTTCATACCACTTCACAAACCGTTGATAAAACCCAAAATTTTCCTTCATCAGTGTCCACAGTATCGATCTTATAACCGAGTCATACGCTTTGACAACATCCATACACAGTAGGAAAGCCATTACGGAAAAGCCCTTATTTTTTGCCATTTCGTCGTCTCTGGGTACCATCAAGCCATGCAGCACGTTGAGAATATGCTGGGCCTTCTTTCCTCGAATACCACCAAACTGATATCCTCCCAGGATTCCAGGCATCATTTTCTCCATTCTCTTAGTTAAGAATTTGGAAGTTATTCTGTAGTCACTGTTTGAAACCGATATAGGCCTCCAGTTTTGAAGGTCCATTTCATCGCCTCCTTTAAAAAGGAGAGATATCATGCCCACATCATCCTCTGGATATCCTTGTCCAACATAGCTTCTCACCACCAAAGTAAACAGACCCCCAATTCCCGGAAAAAATCTTTATAAAATTCGTATCCCAGTCCATCCACCCCAGGTGACTTACCATTTTTCATTCCTCTTATTATTTTTTCAGTTTCCAGCCGGGTTACCTCCTGCAGTATCAGCTCATTCTCTTCGGTCTTTACCTTCCTAACTGGTTCAAAATCTGCCAAGGAATCCATTCTGCTATCTTGTTCTTGATCTAGCAATGTGTAAATTTGCTTATAAAAATCTTCCACTATTTTTTGTATCTCCTCTTCATTTTCCACAACCTCTCCCTGCTTATTTCTTAATCCCCTAATTCTATTATTTTCTCTTTTCTTTTTTGCCTTAATTTTCATTGCTAGATTTACTTGTTCTGCATTTTCTTCTTCAGCCAATCTATTTTTCAGTTTCCAAATCTCAAATTCTTTTTCTTCAATCTTTCGTATTTCATCTTTGACCTCTTTAAACTCGTACCACACCTCCGTCCCCCCGTCAATATTTTTCTCAGTTGGTTTAACACTATAAAGATGTCTTTTATGTGCTTTACTTTCCCTTCTTGATTCTTTTTCCCAGTTTTGTACATATGCTTTTACTTTTTGCTTTAGGACTTTCCGAAATTGCACTGGCTCTGTTCCATCTGTAAAATCATGCATCCAAGTTCAAATACTACCTCTCAGCTGCTCTTTTAGTGGGTCCTTTAGTGTTAAAGGATGCGGTTTCCAATAGTTCTTTATAAATTTTTCTCGGTTTGTGTTGGTTCCCATATCCATCACAAGAGCAGTGTGGTCAGAGAAAGATACTAGTTCGTTCTTAACACTTATCACTTCCGTTAACAGATTTTGCTTCACATAAATTTGGTCTATTCTGTTTGATCCTCGGTTATCCATTCGGGTGAATCCAGATCCTTTCCCAAAATGAACCCAAACATCTTTCAAATTCCAAGCACTTATCACCATTTTTAAACCTTCACTGCATCTTCTTCTTGCTACTTTTCCATTCCTTCCTAAGGCATCCGCTTCGGACACTATACAATTAAAATCCCCCAACATTATCAAATTTTCTTCACAAAGGAACCTTGGCAATTTTTCACGAATGACACTCTCCCGTTGTGTGAAGTTACCCGTTCCTGACTGTAGGTGAACGTTTACTATCACCAATGACCGACAACGCAAACTACAAATGCTTCCATCATCTTCAAAACGCATGCTTCCTTGATCATACTGTACACTTTCTTTTAAAAGGAAACCAACGTCTGGCTCGAGCCCTCCATAAACATATTGGTAACCTGTCGGGGCTTTAAACTTTTTCGAGTCAACTTCTTGTAGACACGCTACATCTATATTCTGTTTTGTTACAAATTCTGAAATGAAAGTCTGTCTCTTTACTTGTTTTGCTCCATTCACGTTTAATGTAGCTATCCGCATTTAATTAGTAAAAAAGAAAAAAAGGAAAAAACTTTTTTTTTCTTTTCACCTATATCCTCTTTTTCCCTCCATTTCCTGTTTCCTTTCCGATACCTTTTCCTTCCGTTTTTCTCTCCTTTGATTGGTTATTCCCAGTGCTACCAAGGGATGCCTGACTAAGGGTTCTCTTCGGTGACGATACATTTTGGTTTGTTGCTCCTTCTTTTACTTGGTCTTGTTGTGTTTTGGTTGGTGGTCTCAAAACCCTCTTTTGATTTTCTACTACTTGTTTGCTTGCTCCTGCTTCTGAATTGCCATGTTTCTCTGCTTCTTTGGTTGCTGGTCCACTTTCTGCCGCTTCTTTTGTTGGGTCCAGGGTTTTTTTTGGTCCACCTCCTTTCTTAGCATTTATCTTTGCACTTTCCAGTACCATGTTTACCGCAGCTGATGGTGAGAGTGCGCTAATGCCTCAAACTCCTTCATTTCCTTGCGGTGGCTTCGGTGTTGCTATAGGTTGTGGTCCCCATACCGAAACTAAACTTTCCTGGTTTGGACTCAGGACACTCTGCCTTCTTTGATTTTTGCGATTCCTCTGACAGTCCTTGGCCTCATGATCCTCGCCATGGCAAATAAAACACGCTTTCGGCTGATCGGGATATAAGACGTTGATTTTCTCCCCCCCCCAAGAATCTCAATAGACGGCGGGATGGGGGTATCGAGATACATCAAAGCTATTGCTCTTCCCGTATATACCTCGATAAACTCATCTTCAGTATACACTTTTCTTCTTATGTTTAGAACTGCCCCGTAAACCTGGAGTTGCCTCTTTATCTCATCGCTAGTTGCTTCTCCTGGGACCCTTCTTAGCTGCACGACTATAGGGCGTCTCCCGGTTCTTTCAACACTTATCGGATAAAAACCGTTTCTGAAGCCCATCTTTGGTTCTTGCGTCTTGCAGTGCGCTACTAAGTCATCCGCCAACACCGCGGAATTCATTGTTACTCGCACTTGACCAAAGCGCTTGAAATCATCTGAATCTATCGCCCTTACGTTCCCACGGTTAAGATTCAGCTGCTTCAGAAACCTGTGAATATCCACCTCTCTAACTTCACTCATGGCCCCATCATCCATCGAGCGAAAACCGAAAACCACTGTGTTCCTACTCATCTTATCACAATTAATAAAAAAAAAAACTTTTCCAAATACCTTACAAAACTCTAAATATTCCCGATCTCACACTCTCACAACAAAACACACGCTCTCCTCTCACCCAAAAACCAAAAAAAAAAAACACTTCTCAAAAAAGCACCCAAAAAACTTATCTTTAGACTAAGCATGGGCACTGTTCTGTTTTTCTGAAGAAACAGAAAAAAATAAACAGGGCTTGAATGAAACAGAACAGAAACAGAACAGGTCAACAAAAAACAGAAGCCCTTTTTCTGTTTCTATTCTGTTTTTTGGTAAAAACAGAAAACAGCTGTTTTCGTTCAAAACACAGCTGTTTAAACAGCTGTTTTTCGAACACCTAAAGCTTAAAGAAGAAAAAATTTGTAAATGATAAGTTTTGGTTTATTATCAGTACTATTACAGCATTTTCCGCCAAAAACAACAGTTTTTCAATAAAGGGGCGAAAAACTGTCTATGCACACAACATCGCCACCTTTTTTATGTTTTTTTTCTTCCATTTTCCCGTTCCATTTTTTCAAAATTGCGCTTTTATGTTTATACAGAATCTCCTCGAATTTCCCGGAAATGCATACTAGTTATTTGAGACGTTTTGAAAATAAAATAATTTTCATCGTCAAATTGCGCAGTCAGCTCAAATTCATTATTGTTTAAGCAGAGCCCATAGTTGCTTTGGTGGGAGAAAGTCTCCCCCTCCAGACCACGCTTTCCCCTTCCCATATTCTGATGTTTGGAAGCCATCTGAAACAATGTATGAAAGAAGAAAAATGCAAGGGAACATGACAATTCTTACCACCAAGTCAAAATTTTTCGTTGCCTCGCAGCTTAAAACGACTTTTTAAGATTAATTATTTCCTAGCCAATTTGTGTGAGAGACAAATGAAAAGGAAAATTCATGGTTTAAGGGTACTTTGTATATTTTTACGGCGCTTTGCGCTAGAAAATGATGTTCTAGGCACTCCACCGAATTCATTCTTAAGTCAATATGTAAAATGATATTTTTCAAACTCTGAATTTCAAAAGAAACTTAGACCCTTTGCTACACAATACTTTCTTTAAGCATTCTCTTCTCTTAAATAGGTTTTCAAATGGATGCAAATATAAGAACAATTGCACTTTTTGATAACTTATTTCGAAAATTTCTTTCGCTTTGCGGCAGAAAATACTTTCTCCAACCCATACACTTGCTTCATTATAGGAAGTATTACTACATCAAACTTTTGCTTTAAGAATACGAGTGGGCATGCTTTTGATTATTTAGGCACGTTTTCATGGTCCATTCCCAAAGTAAAAGGGGTAGTGATAACCTCGACTATCAATGTTTGAGCAAGTGTAACGTGTCTTCGGATAGCCTGTGCTGCAACCTCCTTTTTTGACAGACTCCCAGCTCCCCACTCTTTTTCTCCATTACTTTCACCGCCCTCTTCCTTAGACACTGCATCAGTTTATTCAGATTCTTCAGCAAACCTATCTTCATTTCCGGAATTTTCAGAACAAGGAAAAGAAAGACCGTCTGAATCATTTTCAACAGTTGGATCAACATCTTCGACTTCATCAAAGGATTCCAAGCAATCTTCTTCAGCGATGTCATTGGCTTAGCTTCGAGTAGACCAAAATCCAAGAACGCGTGCAACAGATGAATGAAGACAATGTTAAAAACATGAAGTTCAAGAAAGGGCTATCCTACAGGCTTTGGTGACATTCTTCTCAGAAACAGTCACAAGGCGGAACATCTTATCTGTCATTGAAAACTTCCTGGTTGCAACTTGGATTGCTGAAAGGATGTTAGTAGTTGTATGAGAATGATTATGCCTCTTGAGATGTGAAAGACAGTGGTGCAACCTCTACTTATTTTTCATTTTCCTGAGGTAATAGGTAGTGATACCTATATAGCCAGATCCTTTTGCACACCAGCTGTGAAAAGTTAAACTAGTTCGAGTGGCGGACCTTAAAGCAGCCTTCTGAACTTCCTTTTTTCTGGCAGCAAAACTTATGTGACGATGGACGGTTCCCCCAAATAGTGCTTTCAAGCCCCCTGTTTTTTTGTTTTTTTTTTAAATAAGCTGTTTCATATCTGGCTTATCAAACACAGAAAGTGGCAATTTGTCCTTAAACAGGGTTTTGCAGCAGAGCATCCGCAGATCAGCTTGTTTTGATCGATTGGAAATAAAAAACCGTCGTATTTCTGCTCTTCTTATTCCAGATTTCACCAATCCATTGTCCTATGTGTCACTTGCTTTACTATCTGGAGCTTTCTCAAGGGAAGCAGCCTGACTTGATATATTTTTTTGGTTGGTTTGGGTTTGTTATTTTCTGCACCAGCCGCATATACTTTATCTTTGTGCATATTAATTGTGTGCTTCCTTTTAAGATAATATATAAATGTCATGGCAGAGACTCCCTTAGCCTTTAGAGATGCTCTTCAGAAGTTGCACCTAATACTTCCTTTGCTCCCTTTTTTCCGTAGGGTACCCAGAGAGATGTCTTGGAACATCCAAGTCGTCACCAGAAAATGACATCATGCTTGTCTTAAAACAAAGGTTGATTTTAGGATTTTTCACAAAATTAGAAGCCCCTTCCAGTAGCCTACCATTTTGAAAATTGCACCTCCAGCCAAATATCTGACCTCTTTCACCTCAGTGGCGTAATTAGGGAGAAAGGGGCCAATTTCCCCCTGAGCGGTTTCGTTTGCGCAATGAGCCAAGAAAACCTGTCGGCAAATAAAAGCAAAATGAAAACGGTCAGATATTTGTCAGATACGGTTTCCTAAAAACGTAGACAATTTGCAGCACAGTATTATAATATACAGTATTATAAGGTTGTTTTCATTTATTATTTTTGCTGTGTATTGTGTATTAACCATGGCCCAGTAGGGCTTTTAGTGTTAATAAATCATATCATATCATATTAATTTCTACGGGAATTTACTTTTCTATAATAGGTATTTAAGAGACAGATACAAGAAATAATATACTGCTTAGTGACAATTTTTTGATTTATTGTGCTGAATGGCAAAAACTACCGTGTTCACCGGAAGATCTGTTATCCTACAGTTTGTATCAGCATTTTATAAGACTTTGGCCAGCTAGGCCAGAATCAGCTAGTTAGGCCACTGTTTCAACTCTAGACTTTTCCCTAAAAGGGTTTCCATTGATTATATTTAGAGATGGTAGAAAAAGTATATTTGGTATCTTGAAAAAGTATATCATGTTATGTTGATGCGATAATATGTGCCAGCAAAAAAATATATTTCTACTGGACAAAACTTCAATACATTTAAATTCCTCTCTGACTAAGCATTTAATAAAATTTGCAATTAATAATTGGTATTTATCATGTATAGGCTAGTATGGTAATCATAGCAAGTCACTGTTATCTAGCAGCATAAATTCCATAAAAACCGTTGAACTGAAGTTTTCCCGGTTAAAGGTGCAGATTACTTCCCATGTAATGTAGGATACAGAGGCCCTGCCAATAGAACCAGAATATACAGTAATAAGTGATTTGTTTTAATCCTGCTGCTCAATTGACTGAATAACATACACTAAAACATAAGTTGTTTTAGTGGAACAAAAATGCACTTTTACCGTTCTCCCATTTACACACCTACCTACTCTCATCTGACTCCTAAGCCCTAATTTTGCCTAGCTTAAACAATCTAGCAGCACATTTGATATGTTAGACACACTGAGGGCCATCATTTTACTTACTTCTACTTTATATTAACGCTCCAATTCCATAAAATGTATGGGGCGTAACCACGCTTCTTCAAAATTTCAAAATACGATTTAAAACACTATTTTGTAAGTTCGAAATTTCTTAATATCTCATTCTCGAATCAATAAAGTAAAATCAAGAACACAAGAAAAACAGTTAGAAAAAAAACAGAAACAGGACAAAATCCTTATTATAAAAACAGGAACAGGACAGAACAGGTAAATAAAAAACAGGTCATCTGTTTCTGTTCTGTTTCTGTTTTTTTGTAAGAACAGAACAGAAACAGGTACTTTGAAAACAGAACAGAAACAGAAAACAGAAACAGCGCCCATGCTTACTTTAGACACGCAAGGCTATCCTGCCACACATCCATGCTGGCAACCCTGCGCACAAAATACACAAACGACACGTCATCAATGACTCATCTTTCCTATCTCAATATCAAACACAAAAACGCACTCATACAAATTTAAAAACACTTATCACTCCACTCACGATAATTTTTTCTCTCCTTTCAACCCACACAAAACCAAATTATCGAACTTTTTCCGACCAAAAATAACAAAAAATTGTTAAATTAGTTTCGGAAAATGTCCACCATTAAACAGCGTTGCAAGCGTTTGTTGACCCTTTTGAATACTGTAATTTTAAGCTCGTTGGATTTGTAAAGCAGTAGAGATGCCTTATTGAGTCCCATTGCCCACCCCTGCTGCCACCTACAACTTTTTAACACCATATATTGGCACGAGAACCACGTGGTTTATGGTTTTTGTCAGTGAGAATTTGAAAAACAGGAATTTTGTCACATTTACGGCTGTTTTCATGGATGGTTATGTGTGTGGGTCGATTTATTTGATGTTTTTCATGGATGTCAACATCAAATTATGGATGTTTTATGGTTTTCTCAGTGAGAATTTGAAAAACAGGGACTTTGTCACATTTATGGTTGTTTTCATGGATGGATATGTGTGTTGATCGATTTATTTGATGTGTTTATGGATTTTGTCAGTGAGAATTTGAAAAACAGGAATTTTGTCACATTTATGGATGGTTTTATGGATTTTGTCAGTGAGAATGAAAAAACAGGAATTTTGTCACATTTACGTCTGTTTTCATAGATGATTATGTGTGTTGATTATTTGACGGTTTTATGGATTTTGTCAGTGAGAATGGAAAAACAGGAACTTTGTCACTTCCTTCTTGTTGTTGTTTTGGGCACGCGATAGAGTCATAAGGGGAACACGTGGTTAATGGGTCAATGTTGTTGTTGTTTTGGGCACGCGATAGAGTCATTTGGGAGAACACGTGGTTAATTAAAGCGATTGGGAATTTGGAACACCTGTGCTGTCGACCTCAATTCACCTATCGTGAATCAATAATTCCCCTTAGAAACAACAAATTAATTCCCCTTTCTTGACAGATCAATCAACCAATGACATCATCTGTCAGACTTTAAAAATTTTCGCCTAGAAACAATTCTCCAGGAATAGATCCAAGTCATTAATGTCTTTACCTCGGAAACAACTCTTTTGGTCGAACTCCAAAGGATATTAATAGCCAAAGGCCATGGAAACCATTCTCCAAGAAACATCTTAGCGATGAATTGTTTTAGCGCGGGAATCAGGTTTCTTATTAATTTGAAATGCATTAGCGCAGAGATGCCAAACAAAAGGAACACGCTGAATTACGTTTAGGGATTATTTGGGCGAAACCGTTTTAGAGAGGTTATGGGATTATTTGGGCGAAACAGATAGAGACATTTTAAAAGATGATTTTTGAAGAGATTTTAGAAGAGAAATTAATGGTGAAACTCTATGGACGTTATAATACACAAGTTTCATTTGAACAGTGTTGTGAGGTCCTCTAACCCAACCCCAAAGGGTTCCGATCCTCCTACCCCAACCCCGAAGGAAGCACCGGTACTCAAAGTTCCCCCCAAGCTCCCAAAGAGCCCCAGCCCCCCAAACGCCCTCCTCAGACCCTCAAAGGCCCTCCCCTGGTCCTCAAGGGCCCACCAGCCCCCCAAAGGCCCATCGAGCTCCCAAAGGACCAACGGGGTCCCAAAGGCCCTCCACCGGTCCCCAACTGCCCCCCCCCCCCCGGACCCCCAAACGTCCTCCCTGGGTCCCAAAGGTCCTCCCCCGATCCCCCGTCGTTCGTTGATGTGTGTTGTCTGAAACCTATGATTTGGGATGTGTAGTTTGCTACTCCAGGCTTTTCTGAGCTAAGGTTTCCTAGTATTTCCTAGGTGAATGTTGTCTGAAACCAATAGTTTGGGATGAGTAGTTTGCTTTTTCAGGCTTTTATGAGCTAGGTTTCTTAGCCTTTCGTTGGTGTGTGTTGACTGAAACTTATGATATGGGATATGTAGTTTGCTATTTTTGACTTTTCTGAGTTGGATTTCTTAGTCTTTCATAGGTGTGTGGTGTCTGAAACCTATGATTTGGGATGTGTAGTTTGCTATTTTCGACTTTTCTGAGCTAGATTTCTTAGCCTTTCATAGATATGTGTTGTTAGAAAATTATGATTTGGGATGTTTAGTTTGCTATTTCAGGCTTTTCTGAGCTAAAGTTTTCTAGTATTTCGTAGGTGAATGTTGTCTGAAACCAATAGTTTGGGATGAGTAGTTTGCTATTTTTGACTTTTCTGAGCTAGGTTTCTTAGTCTTTCGTTGGTGTGTGTTGACTGAAACCTATGATTTGGGATGGTTAATTTGCTATTTTTGACTTTTCTGAGCTAGATTTCTTAGCCTTTCATAGGTGTGTCCTTTCTGAAAATTATGATTTGGGAGGTGTAGTTTGCTTTTTGGACTTTTCAGAGCTAGGATTCTTAGTCACTCGTAGGTCTTTGTTGTCTGAAACTTCGAGTTTGGGATGAGTAGTTGGCTATTTCAGACTTTTCTGAGCTAAGGTTTCTTAGTATTTCGTAGGTGAATGCTGTCTGAAACTTATGATTTGGGATATGTAAATTACTATTTCGGGCTTTTTTGAGTTGGATTTCTTAGTCTTTCATAGGTGTGTGGTGACTGAAACTTATGATATGGGATATGTAGTTTGCTATGTTTGACTTTTCTGAGTTGGATTTCTTAGTCTTTCATAGGTGTGTGGTGTCTGAAACCTATGATTTGGGATGTGTAGTTTGCTATTTTCGACTTTTCTGAGCTAGGTTTCTTAGCCTTTCATAGATATGTGTTGTTAGAAAATTATGATTTGGGATGTTTAGTTTGCTATTTCAGGCTTTTCTGAGCTAAAGTTTTCTAGTATTTCGTAGGTGAATGTTGTCTGAAACCAATAGTTTGGGATGAGTAGTTTGCTATTTTTGACTTTTCTGAGCTAGGTTTCTTAGTCTTTCGTTGGTGTGTGTTGACTGAAACCTATGATTTGGGATGGTTAATTTGCTATTTTTGACTTTTCTGAGCTAGATTTCTTAGCCTTTCATAGGTGTGTCCTTTCTGAAAATTATGATTTGGGAGGTGTAGTTTGCTTTTTAGACTTTTCAGAGCTAGGATTCTTAGTCACTCATAGGTGTTTGTTGTCTGAAACTTCGAGTTTGGGATGAGTAGTTGGCTATTTCAGACTTTTCTGAGCTAAGGTTTCTTAGTATTTCGTAGGTGAATGCTGTCTGAAACTTATGATTTGGGATATGTAAATTACTATTTCGGGCTTTTTTGAGTTGGATTTCTTAGTCTTTCATAGGTGTGTGGTGTCTGAAACCAATAGTTTGGGATGAGTAGTTTGCTATTTTCGACTTTTCTGAGCTAGGTTTCTTAGCCTTTCATAGGTATGTGTTGACTGAAACCTATGATTTGGGATGGTTAATTTGCTATTTCAGGCTTTTCTGAGCTAAGGTTTTCTAGTATTTCGTAGGTGAATGTTGTCTGAAACCAATAGTTTGGGATGAGTAGTTTGCTATTTTTGACTTTTCTGAGCTAGGTTTCTTAGTCTTTCGTTGGTGTGTGTTGACTGAAACCTATGATTTGGGATATGTAGTTTGCTATTTTTGACTTTTCTGAGCTGGATTTCTTAGTCTTTCATAGGTATGTGTTGTCTGAAACCTATGATTTGGGATGGGTGGATTGCTACTTTTGACTTTTCTGAGCTGGATTTCTTAGTCACTCATAGGTGTTTGTTGTCTGAAACCTATAGTTTGGGATGACTAGTTTGCTATTTTTGACTTTTCTGAGCTAGGTTTCTTAGCCGTTCATAGGTGAGTGTTGTCTGAAACTTATGATTTGGGATATGTAAATTACTATTTCTGACTTTTCATAACCAGATTTCTCAGTCTCTCATAGGTGTGTGGTGTCTGAAACCTATGATTTGGGATGTGTGGGTTGCTATTTTTTGACTTTTCTGAGCTAGGTTTCTTAGCCATTCGTAGGTGTGTGTTGTCTGAAACCTATAGTTTGGGATGACTAGTTTGCTATTTTTGACTTTTCTGAGCTAGGTTTCTTAGCCGTTCATAGGTGTGTGTTGTCAGAAAATCATGATTTGGGACGTGTAGTTTGCTTTTTGGACTTTTCAGTGTTATGATTCTTAAT